>OZ012737.1:22234051-22414051 GCA_963859935.3 Lathyrus sativus
CTTCAAGGATGCATGGATCTGCCTTCAGGCAACTCCGCCTCTGCTATGGAGCATCCGTGACTTCAGTCAGGGATATACTTCGGCCCTTAGTCCGAAAAAAAATGAATCCTAGGTTATTCATGACCTTGGGGATAACCTTGCCCTTAGGCACCTTCGCTTCAGCTTGGGAAATCTGTGACTTCAGTCAAAGAAATGGTATCCTGAGCCATTCATGACTCTACGGGGATTCAACACTTTGCCTTCCGGCAAACTCCGCTTCAGCTGGAGAAACATCTTCGACTTCAGTCAGAAGAAACAACTATCCACTTGATCGCAATCAATCATCACCTCAGGATAACTGACTTAGTCTTCAGACTCACACGAATCACTCTGTTACATCCAAAATTTGGAACCTTGTCTTCGGCCACACGTCGATTCATCAACACGGAAATCTGAATTCACAGGAACATTCTGGTACCGCCTTCCGGCGTGTACGAAGTCAATCTTCAGATTAGACATCACTGTTGGAGCAGACATATCCAAAGGTACGAAACCTGAGCTTGGAAACAGACATATCACGCTGCTATTCTCTTGACATCCTGTCAAGTCGTTGCTAAATAAAAGCAACCATGCCGGGTCACCGGACACAATCATCAAGTTAACAGCTCTGTTGAGGAGAGAGGAGTGAGGGTTCACCCAAACAATCCGGCTGACTCACTGGGGAAAAGGAAGACGGGTTCACCCGAACAACCTTGTAGACTTTGCTGCAGAAAGACGAGAGAGTTCACCCAAACGACTTCAACAACTGCTGGATAAAAACGACGGAGCACACTCAGACGATTCCTACCAACTCCACTGGGGGAGAGCTACCTTTCAAGGGAGCTGCATTTTCTGCCGATCTCATCTGGACTTACACTTGAGGGTGACGGACTCCTCCGGAGAACACAGCACATCAAGCTGATCAACACACTATCCTCTGCTATACTCTGCATGGGGAAAGCGATAAATGCCCTGAACGACTTTCTGGGAAACGACCCTTCTGGGGAACATCGCCGTCAGGCTACCAGACACTCATGTCATTAAATCCTCAAACTTACAGGATAAACAAACTTCAGCTTGCTGGACAATCCTTCAGGATCTGCTTGGGGAAACATTTTATCCACCACTCATGGTTGTGCTCGGCTGGGGATATCAATCTACCTGCCTGCTGCCGGGGAAGCGCCAACCACCTGCTGGGGGGAAAGACCTCCACTCTGTTGGGGGTTCCAGAAATCATCTTGAACAAACAACTCCGTCGGGTGTTTCCAGGAATCATCCTGAACTGATAACCTTTCTGGAGACTTTATTCTGCTGGGTATTCCAGGAATCTTCCTGGGCAACTCTTGCTGAGGACGCTACTGGGGAGCTCAAGAATTATCCTAAGCAAACAACTCGGGAAACTGTACTGAGGTCTTAAGAGTCATCTTAAGCAAACGGCCCTGCTGAGGAATTCAAGCATCATCTTGAACCGAAGACTTCGCTGGGGATCTCAAAAATCATCTTGAGCGAGCGACTGCGGGGATCACACCGGGGTCTTTAGAATCATCTAAGAAAGCGACCTTGCTGGGGAGAACTTCAAGAATCGTCCTGAGCAACCGGTCTTTTGGTGGTACACCTGTACAACGAGGATGACGACGACCTAGGTCATGCTTATGATGCGTATGCTTCTGCGCTACGCCCCACACGGTGGGAATGATACGCATTTATGCTAAATGCCATGCAATCCTGCATAATTCTATGCAGCGTTTAAATGATATGCAGTCATGCATAATGCTATGCGGTCATGCACAATGATGCGATCCCGTCAGCAAAATAAATGCCGAAGGGGGAAATCCTCCTGTCAAGGAGAAAGAACCATTCAGGTAGAGGAATCATCCTGCTGAGGAGAACATGAACACGCCAATACCAATCGGACTCCGTTTGGGGAATTGATCTTCCGCGAACTGCTGCAGGGGAACAACTTCAGCCGACTGCTGCAGGGGACGAAGCTCTACGAGAACTTAGATCTGCTGATATCAATCGCGAGAATGAACTGTGCGGCCGTCTCGGCTACTCTTCTGGGGATGATCACTCTGTGGGGAAACAACTTCAGCTGCTTGACATTCCGCTGGGGAAAAACCAATCATGATCTGATCAACTTCCCAGGATTCGGATCTCTTGGATATCTGCAAACTCGGCCGAGGAAGGAGAAATCATTCTGCTTTGCTGGATAGAGTACGACTCTGGGAGATACAGCATCAGTTGCTTAATGTTCTGCTGGGGAAAATCAATCATGATCCAATCAATGTTCAAGGATTCTGCTTTTCTGCGGACTCAGCCGGGGAGAGAAATCATTCTACTTCACTGGAGAGTACGACTCTGATGGGGAATTCGATTCCACTGGGGAAGAAAGGATCATCTGCCTTCGGGGGAGAGTACAACTCTGCAAGGGAATACAACATCAATTGTTCCAACACTCTACTGGGGAAGAGGGACTCGTCTAACTTCAGGAGAGAGCCTGACTCTGGTGAGGAACCTCAATTTTGCGGTAGACTTCAGTCTGGCACCATCGGTTACTGCATACTTCGGTATACGAACAACCTCCTACGAGACTTGCACTTGTGACCCGGTGCTGGGGGAACACTTGCTTCGACGACTTTACTGGGGAAAACACGAGCTTCGGCACCCGAACATTTCTATGAAACCTGCACTTGTGACCCGGTGCTGGGGGAGAGAGAAGACGTCATTCTTCGGCGCTCGACTCAACTGATGGGGTGGCGTTCCTTCGGGATGCGTCTGCTTGGGGAAGAGAATCCTCTCTGCCTGGGGAATACATATCAATGCTCACTATTCTGATTCTGATTCTTCGGAGAAGAGACTGCTGAACTCCGCTGGGGAAGGAGGACTCCTCCTGCCTCGGGAATACGCACGGCACACCTTCTGGGAAGTGCTACACCTGCAACAACACAAACAAACAGACAAGATACCCTCCTCAAAGGGGCCTATCCAGGTTATTATCTCGTGACAACATTCAGTTAATTAATTGTTTCAACAATCAATGGGCTTAGGCCCGCAAGTTTATGTATGCGCATTTTATCAAAAAAACACATCGGCGTTTTCATTCGCAAACAAAACAGATAAATGCTAAGCAGTCAAGTAGAATTGCTGAATAATATGCATTTTATTGATGGTGAACCCCTGAATGGGCAAAAATGTTTTACAACAGAGGCAAGCTCCTGGAATGAGGAAGCCGCGCAAAAAGAAAACATAAATATACATCAGTATATACAAATGTCGGCAATCGAGGCGTAGACGAACACCATGAGTTGATCCCTCTAAGACCCACTCGACTTTGATACTTCTCCGATGCTTCAGCTTTGGAAGAGATTGATTCAGATAAACGGCCCTCAGGTCTTCCGAACCACTAAACAATGAAAGTCCATACGCGGAACGCAGTCATTTGCTTATTCAAATCCCTAACTTTTGCGTGAACCGCCCTTCACGGGTTTTCAGTTCACCGGGATACCCTTTTTTGCCGAAGCCGCCCAGTGTAGGTTTTCGACTTCGCGGGTGTACATTTTTTCAATATATCCCTAATTTTTGCCCGAACCTTTTATTCTGTTTTTGGTTCGCCGGGATGCCCTTTTTTGCCTGAACTCTTTCTTTTTTGTCCAGCGGGTCTCTTTCAAGCAAAGTATTTTTTAACTGCGTCCGCGTTCACCGGGGATGCAAAATCTTCACCATCCATCGTGGATAACAACAAAGCTCCTCCTGAGAAGACCTTGCTGACGACATACGGCCCTTCGTAATTCGGAGTCCACTTGCCCCGGTGATCGGAGTGTGGCGGAAGAATCTTCTTCAGGACGAGATCACCCGTCTGAAAGCTTCGAGGACGCACCTTCTTATCATAAGCTTTCTTCATTCGGCTTTGGTACAGGCGACCAAATGCAATCGATGCTAACCTCTTCTCGTCCATCAGGCTGAGCTGGTTCAAGCGATTCGTAATCCATTCTGCCTCATCTAGTTTCACATCAACCAAAACTCGCAAAGAGGGAATCTCCACTTCTAGCGGTAGGACAGCTTCCATACCGTACACCAAGGAGAAAGGAGTTGCCCCGGTCGACGTACGCACCGTAGTACGATAACCGTGCAAGGCAAACGGCAACATCTCGTGCCAATCTTTGTACGTCACAACCATCTTCTGAACGATCTTCTTGATGTTCTTGTTGGCCGCCTCAACAGCGCCGTTCATCTTCGGCCGGTAAGGAGATGAGTTGTGGTGTTCAATCTTGAAGCTCCGGCACAGCTCCTTCATCATCTTATTATTCAAATTCGAACCATTATCAGTAATGATCCGCTCGGGAATTCCATAGCGACAGATGATGTCCCTCTTAATGAACTTAGCTACCACCTGTTTGGTCACATTAGCGTACGAGGCTGCCTCCACCCACTTGGTGAAGTAGTCGATAGCTACCAGAATAAAACGATGACCATTGGATGCAGTGGGCTCGATCTTGCCTATCATGTCGATGCCCCACATGGAGAATGGCCAAGGGGAGGACATGACATTCAATGGGCACGGCGGCACATGAACTTTATCAGCATAAATCTGGCATTTGTGACATTTCCTCGCGAATCTGAAACAATCCGACTCCATAGTCAACCAGTAATATCCTGCTCTCAGGATCTTTCTCGTCATGGCATGCCCGCCGGCGTGCGTACCAAATGTGCCCTCATGGACTTCTTCCATGAGCATACTTGCCTCTTTCTCATCTACACATCTGAGTAGCACGAGATCGTGATTTCTCTTATACAACACTCCATCAGGATTGAGATAAAAGTTTCCAGATAGCCTCCTTAGAGTCTTCTTATCCTGGGTTGACGCACCCGCAGGATACTCCTTAGTCATAAGGAAGGTCTGGATATCGTGGAACCACGGCTTGCCGTCGGTGACATCCTCGATTGCAAAGACAAATGCCGGCCTATCAAGCCGCGAAAGGACAATGCTTGGAGCTTCATTCCAAAGATTGACTTTATACATTGAAGCCAACGTGGCTAAGGCATCAGCCATCTGATTTTCAGCCCGGGGTACATGATGTAGTTCCACTCGATCGAAGAACGGAAGCAGCCTCCTGGCATAATTCATGTACGGCACTAAATTCGCTTGACGAGTTTCCCACTCCCCTTTGATCTGATTGATTACCAGCGCTGAGTCACCATATACGTCTAGATTCTTGATTCTCAAATCAATTGCCTCTTCTAGACCCATAATACATGCTTCATACTCTGCTTCATTGTTGGTAACTGAAAACGTCAGTCTTGCTGTAAACGGGATGTGGGATCCGTGAGGAGTCGTAATGATAGCCCCGATACCACTTCCATAGGAATTAACCGCTCCATCGAATATCAACTTCCACTGAGATTTCCTATCTGGCCCCTCATCGGGCAATGGTTCATCGCAATCCTTCGCTTTGAGAAACATAATGTCCTCGTCAGGGAATTCGAACTTCATCGGCTGGTAGTCTTCGATTGGCTGTTCGGCAAGGTAATCAGACAATACGCTTCCCTTAATGGCTTTCTGAGAGACGTACTGAATATCATATTCCGTTAACACCATTTGCCATCTGGCAATCCTGCCCGAAAGAGCCTGCTTCTCGAAGACGTACTTGATCGGATCCATCTTCGAAATTAGCATAGTGGTGTGATTGAGCATATACTGTCGTAGACGTTTGGCGGCCCAAGCTAATGCACAACACGTCTTCTCCAGCATCGAGTATCGAGATTCACACTCAGTGAACTTTTTACTCAAGTAATAAATGGCATGCTCCTTTCTGCCCGTCTCGTCATGCTGACCGAGAACACACCCCATACTATTCTCAAGAACTGTCAAGTACATGATTAATGGCCGTCCAGCCACTGGGGGTATCAAGATTGGAGGTTCTTGAAGATACTGCTTTATTTTATCGAATGCCCTCTGGCAATCCTCATTCCAGGTAATCGCCTGATCTTTCTTTAACAACTTGAACATCGGTTCACAAGTGGCCGTGAGCTGAGAGATAAACCTTGCAATGTAGTTTATTCGGCCCAGGAAACCACGAACTTCTTTTTCTGTTTTCGGCGCTGGCATTTCTTGAATAGCTTTTATTTTTGCAGGATCAACTTCAATACCTCGTTCACTAACGATAAACCCCAATAACTTTCCGGACCGCACTCCGAAAGTGCACTTGTTAGGATTCAGCCTCAGCCTGAACTTCCTAAGCCTTTCAAACAGCTTCAGCAAATTGACCAGATGCTCTTCCTCCGTTTGGGACTTTGCAATCATGTCATCAACATAGACCTCGATCTCATGATGAATCATATCATGAAACAAAGTGACCATTGCTCGCTGGTAAGTGGCCCCTGCGTTCTTCAGACCGAAGGGCATTACCTTGTAGCAAAACGTGCCCCAGGGGGTAATAAACGTCGTTTTCTCCATGTCCTCCGGCGCCATCTTAATCTGATTGTAACCGGAGAAGCCATCCATGAACGAAAACACGGAAAACTGGGCGGTGTTGTCGACCAACACATCGATATGAGGCAACGGGAAATCGTCCTTAGGGCTCGCCCTATTCAAATCCCGATAATCGACGCACATGCGTACCTTACCATCCTTCTTTGGTACAGGTACTATGTTGGCGACCCACGGAGGGTAAGTGGTAACGGCCAGAAATCCTGCGTCCAACTGCTTCTGGACCTCTTCTTTGATTTTTACAGCCATGTCTGGTCTCGTCCTCCTAAGCTTCTGCTTGACTGGAGGGCAATCTTCTCGCAACGGCAAGCGATGAACCACAATGTCAGTGTCAAGTCCGGGCATATCCTCATACGACCAAGCAAAGACGTCACTATACTCTCGAAGCATCTCGACCAATCTGTGCTTGACATCATTCTGCAACGCAGCCCCTATTCTGACATTTCTGACAAGCTCTTCAGAACCCAGATTTATGATCTCAATATCCTCCTCGTGAGGCAGAATAACCTTTTCCTCTTGTCTCAACAAGCGGGCCAACTCTTCCGGAAGGTCTTCGTCTTCATCAATCTCATCCTCGGCTTGATAGATCGGGCAATCAAAGTCGTAGTGAGCCGTAGAGGGTCCAGAGTCGATGTCATCTGTCACGTGGATCCTGCAATAACAAGGGTTAAGTTTAAAGCAAGAATATGCAGGTTAGCACGAACCTCGTTGCCATTTTGCTGTTTTTCGAAACAAACATAAAGCATGAATAAAAGAGAACACAATATTTGATTACGAAGAAAACGCCTTTTATTTATTGACAAAATGCATACACATAATCCAACAAGGCCCTGACAGTAAAACCACTATGCCCCGGGCAGGACATAGGGCTGTACAAAGATTGTAAAAAGCAAATCATTACTCTTCACTTGTCAGCTTGATAATCTCCTTGATGGTCCAATTGTGGAGACGCTCGCCTGGCTTGCTCGGTTGAATCCAGGCGTCAAGATCGCAGTCACTGTCCCCGCTGTCCTCCGACGCTGCGTTGATGCTCTCAAAAATTACTCCCCCTTTGGTGAATAAGATCGGCCCATTCCCACGAGACGAGCTGCCAGAAGAAGATGAAGCTTCAGCTCCTGGAGAGTATCCCAATCCAAACTTATCCTGTTTGATCGGTATATCCAAAACACGCCCCCAGCCTGGGGTAGAACCAGCTTCGACAACAGCTCTGGCTTCCTTAAACGAGGAGAGGTTCAACCCTTGCTTCTCTGCAACAACGGGAGCTACCTCTTTCACCCTGACGGTTTCAAACGCTTGGCAAAGAGTCTCATGGATCTCACCATCCATTTCGACATATTTAAAGGACGACAGGTGGCTTACCATGATGTCCTCTTCTCCACAGACTGTGACTATGCTGCCCCCAACAGCATATTTAAGCTTCTGATGCAGCGTGGACGTCACGGCACCAGCAGAATGGATCCACGGCCGACCTAAGAGGCAACTATAGGCGGGCATGATATCCATGATATAGAAAACTGCATTAAACGTCTCTGGACCAACTTGAATTGGCAGGGTCAACTCTCCGAAGACGTGGCGCTTGGTTCCGTCAAAGGCTTTTACGACCAGATCACTGGGCGTGCAAAGCAGTCCACGGGTATCCAACTTCATCAGTGCCTTTTTCGGAAGCACGTTAAGCGAGGAACCCGTATCCACCAGGACATGTGACATAATGGTGCCTCTGCACTCTATCGAGACGTGCAAGGCGCTATTGTGATCTCTTCCTTTAGGAGTCAGCTCCAGATCTGTAAATCCCAGCCCATTACCAGCATTAACATGGGCTACTACTTCCTCGAGTTGATTTACTGATATCTCCTGCGGCACGTATGCAGCATTCAATACCTTCAGCAATGCGTTGCGGTGCGCTTCAGAACACAGCAACAGGTTAAGAATCGAGATCTTTGACGGAGTCTGGTGAAGATGATCTACAATCTTGTAGTCACTCTTCCTGATTAGTCGCATGAACTCTTCAGCATCTTTAACCAGCAAGTCTTTCTCTGCCCCTGCAGGGCTTTCTTCAACAGCTTTACCTTTACCCTTGTCCACAGAGTCAGCCTGGACCACTTTCTCTGCTGCAACCTCCGCTGGCGCAAACACTCTACCGCTTCTAGTGATACCACTGACCTCAGTAAGATTCTGCATAGTTGATCCGAATGGCTCTAGCTCTACCTTCTGACCATTACAATAAACTTCGGCGCCATAATGCCAGGGAACGGCATTGGTACTCTCGAATGGGATTGGTCCGGCCCTGGTGATGGTGATGGTAGGCGGTCGGGGCGCAGAAATAGTAATAGGGTGACGAGGAATAGAAATGGTAGCAACTTCGTCTGCCTGCTTCAGCACAACCTCCCCTGACGCATTCTCAACACTTCGACTGAACTGTAAAATGCCCTCGGCCATCAGACTCTGGATACCTTCTATCAGCTGCTCGCACCCATCAGGAAGCGTAGCACAAGCCATACATAACTCTCCACACCCAGGAAAGAAACCCTTCTTCAGCAGCTTAGCCTTGACAAAACTCAACGGCGTCTTCAACTCTTTGACATCAGTCAGCAAGTCTGAATTCTCTTCAGTGATGACAGCGTTCACTCCGCCTCCTCTATGATGAGGCATAGGATTTTTGGTAACGTTGGGCACATTGTCAGAAAAGTCGATAACCTTGGCGTCCACCAAGTCCTGGACTTTGTGCTTAAAAGCTTTACAATTCTCAATTGTATGGCCTGGTGCCCCCGAGTGAAATTCACACGTAGCATTGGCATCATACCCCGGTGGCAGTGCCCCTGTCAAGGGAGCCATTGTCCTCTTGTGAACCAATTGGAGCTGAAGCAACGTTTGCAGAAGCTGTGCATATGACATAGGTGGAGTTTCAAACTGACGGTTTGCGAGGGGACCCCGATTCTGATATCTCTTATATCCCGGATTATTCTGTTGCTGGGGCTGCTGCTGCTGCGGCTGCGGCGGAGCGGCTGGGATATTTATGCTAGCGATCTGAGACTGAGGGCCCTTGCCCTTTCTCCTAGCATTAGTGACAGCACTGGCATCTCCCTCTCGACGCTTGCCAGTATAGGGTTTCTTGCTAGCTCCTCCAGCTGAGGATGTTTCGCCCTGGATTTTTCCGATCTTTATACCGTTCTCAACATGCTCGCCCATAGTGATGAGAGCCGAGAATGTTCCAGACATGCCACTAACCAGCTTTTCATAATAGACTCCAGGAAGGGTAGCCACGAACATTTGTACCAACTCACGCTCAACCATCGGTGGTTGAACTCGAGCAGCCAATTCACGCCACCGCTGGGCGTACTCTTTGAAGCTTTCATTGTTCCGCTGTGAGAGATTCTGAAGCTGGACTCGGTTGGGGGCCAAGTCGCTGTTGTATTGATAGTGGAGGACGAACGCTTCTGCGAGGTCTTTCCAAGTGCGTACCGTAGCGGGCTCCAAACCCATATACCATTCGAGCGATGGACCAGAAAGACTATCCTGAAAGAAGTGCATCAGCAGCTTCTCATCGTCAGAATAAGCGGACATCTTTCTATAATAAGATCGGAGGTGAACACGGGGACAAGTGGTGCCCCTATACTTCTCAAAGATAGGCACCTTGAACTTGTGAGGTACTTTAAAGTCAGCAATCAACCCGAGTTTGGCCATGTCAACGCCCAATGTGTTCTGATTTTCTATATCTCTCATCTTGTCTTCCAGCGCCTTGAACCTGAGTCGAGTTTCAGCAGTCAATTCAGCCTCCGCACCTCTCTGAGAGAAAATGTCATCCTGATGGTCCTCCAGCCACGGTTGAGGCACCACCATATTTCCTGCACCAACATTGCCGTTGACCGGCCCTATGTTAACATTGGCTCCCAAACTACCATTGCCGACGCCCGCCGCGTTGAGCCCGAGAGTAGTCATCAGATTGCCGTTGGTACTGCCATTGCCCCCGGCACCAGGAACAACATTCTGTGGGATATCCCCTTGAGGAGGAGTAGGCACGGCCCCTCCGTGCAGTATGCCATTACTGTCAACCCTGGAGATGAGAGGTTGAACCAAAGTACGAAGCTGGTCTTGCCCATTCGCAACTACTTGCATCAGCTCCATAAAACGATCCATCCGTTCACGAAGCTCTTGAACATCTGACTGTACCTGGTCCATGATTCTTGTCTGATTAGCGCGAGTTGAGTAGCGGTGGATGAGTCTTTGATCAATCCTGGAGATCGGAAGCAGCTCGGCACCTGAGTACCTGAAAAACCTGTCAACATTAAAGGTTAGGAAGAGAAACAGAATGTATGTCATGCAAGATGCTTCATGCAGATGCATGCGTGTGTCTGTGTGCTCGAGAGATTTCCCCCGATCCTGGCGCCGTAGTACCAGTGCTGACAATAATAAGAGGAAGAAGAAATCCGAGCCCAATTATGGAAACAGCAATCTCACATATACACAGGAAGTCTATAGCATTAGTGATAGTCAACTCCGACACATCAAGGATCGAGAACTCGTACGCAATAGTCTTTTTGAGAGAGGCTGCAGTAACACAATAAGAGGCGAGAGATCCTGGATCGGGGAAACGGTACCTGTCACAGACACACGCCAATGGAATACGAATGATTATGCAAGCTAATGCAAAATGCAGGTATGCAACAATATATCCAGGTGGCTGCTGTGGAGATTCGGTGTCAACAGTCACTGATGAGAAGGAAACCCCGGTGTAAACCCACTGATCTGATCTGCTGAGAATAACCATCTGATAGGATCGAAACCAAAATTCTGCTCTGACAAGAATAAGTTCCTGATAATAAGGACCCGAGATATATGATCAGAAAACGTCCGCTGATGAAGCCTTCAGACCCCAAATCAAGAATCTGCCCTATCAAGAACAAACCACTGCTGATAATATGCTGACCAAAGCCTGCTCTATCAAGAAAAGACAAACACCCGTCGATAAAAATCCTCTGATCAAAAACTCACTCTGTCAAGAACAGATCTGCAACTGAGAACCCACATAACTGATTCACTGTCAAGAAAACCAGGTAGTCTGGAGGTCAAAGTTTCCTGCAATAAACCCAATCCCGCTCACAGGTATGAACCTAATCCACGGACAAAGGTACGGCATCCTATGCGGTCATCAGCGTCACAGACTTTCATGAGTGACAATACGATTCCCAGAAGGAGTGGCATCATCAAGTCATGAAGAGGCCTCACTTAGCTGACTTCCAAATGATCGGTCCCCAGAGTCGACAATCCTCACGTCTGGACTCCCCTCAGATCCTCAGGACCGGAAAGGAGCACCTCTGCAAGAATCTCGTCTGAGCGCAGATTTTCGTAGGGAACTGTGCCTGCTCAGCAGACAGGTTCGTCCACTACTTCTCCGCAACTATGTCTAGGTGTGTACTCAAGCCCAGGTCCGGCTTCTCACTCACAGTAACATCCCTCTCCCACAGCAGCACAGATAATCATATCAAACTGGAAATAAAATGCGGGAAATAAAGTACGGGAAGTAAAAGTGCGATAAATAAACGCAACCCAACAAGCAAACATACAAGCGCTAGGATTGACTCTCATAGGGGATGGGAAACGGTCCCAGCATAAGGGATGGGAAAAGTCCCTAGATGCTATAAGTCCCCAGCAGAGTCGCCAGCTGTCGCTTGCGCGAAAATAAGGTGCCGGCATAACAGAAGAGTCGCCACCTTTCGTTATTTATCCCTCAGAGCGGGAAAGGAAACGATCGGAAAAACCTGACGAAAAAGGGTAAGACAAGGTCATCGCAACCATTGTCTGGGTTCGGGAGTCGGTTACGCAAGGGGAAGGTATTAGCACCCCTCACGTCCATCGTACTCGATGGGATCCACGCTTGTTTGTTTACTTGGACGGGTTGGTTTTATCTATCTACCTATCAAGGCTGGCTTAAAAAGAAAAGAAAATGACTCGGCAAAGTGTCGCACTTTATGCCTACGTATTCCCATCAGAGAATGAGAAATCAGAGTCAACGTAGTTCGGCTAACTACGGGTGAAGGTGGGGAAGGTTGCTCGCTAGGATATCGCATCCTATGCCTACGTACTTTCATCTGGTATGAAAGATCAGAGCAAACGTAGTTCGGGAAACTACGGGTTATCTCCTAAAAGAAGTGTTTTTTATTGTGTTTGCGATTTCAACCGCACTAGAGACTATGACCTGAGAGTGAATGCGTCGCATGTCACCCAAAGGGTACCATACTAAACATCTAATCTCAGATAGCTTAAGGCTCGTAACGTACGAAAGAAATCATTCATGATTACTGTATCTTAAGCTGCTTTGAGATGAGAAGAGAACAGGCCCAACTAGGAGGGAGACTATCAAGTCCTACTGTTATCATGCCATGAATTCATCCTATGGTTGAGGTTTGAACAGGGAACTCCTAGATGTTGTCATGCATAGGTTTCAACCTAAAAGTCTATCATCAAATCCTTATCAAAGGAAATGAGAGTCCTAAGGGATCATGTCAATGATACACCAAAACAGACAAAAGCATCAGCTTTAACAGTAAAATGCATGCAATGCAAGTGAGGGAGGAAATGTGTGTGGGGCTTCAGCCTCCACAAGCTCGTCTCGACCTCAAGCCAGTCATGAAATAACAGTAATCATACTGAACAGTAATGAACAGATAAAAGGAAATGAAGTGCCATCAGGAAAACAAAACACATGCTTAAGAAAATTCTACATCTAATCTCTAATCCTAGCCTTAAAACAGAACTCTAATCAGAAGCAAGCAAAGCCCTAAAGCAAACCTAACCAAAAGGAATCAATCCCAGTCTTCAAGCTTCACAAGCCTACCAAAGAAAGGGAGCTAAGTAAGCAGACTCATAGTGCCTTCCTCAGGAAAGCACTAGGAGGTGTATACTCAGGAGTCATACCCTATGTGGCTCAACCACTGTGATCAGTTTACATTCCTCCTCAGGAGAAACTAAACTCACAAGCAGGCTCCAACATCACTGGATATTTAGGAAATCCTATCTGAACTAGTGGAACTAAGTGAATAGACCCATAGGACCTTCCTCAGGAAAGTACTAGGAGGCTTCCACTTAGGAGTTGCATCCCATGTGGCTCAACAACAAGTGATCAGTTTACATTCCTCCTCAGGAGGAATTAAACTCACAAGTTGGCTCCAACATCATTGGATACTTAAGAAATCCTAGATGAACTAATGGAACTAAGTGAATAGACCCATAGGACCTTCCTCAGGAAAGTGCTAGGAGGCTTCCACTTAGGAATTGTATCCCATGTGGCTCAACAACAAGTGATCAGTTTACATTCCTCCTCAGGAGAAATTAAACTCACAAGTTGGCTCCAACATCATTGGATACTTAAGAAAGAGGTGAGAAGAAATGGTGACAGTCATTCATAGTACCTTCCTCAGGAAAGTACCATGAACTCCCCTCATCCTTCAGGATCTCAAACCTCACAGACAGGGGACAAGCTCCAAGCTCTGGGTCTCTGAATCTTGATCTTCAATCTTCAATCTTCAACATGCTCCTCAGCAAAGTCTCCAAGACAACACACAAGCCACCAAACCACAAGAAACTATCTCTGAAGTTCAACCACAGTTGAACTTCAAAGTCAGAAGTCATCAAGGCTTCTCCTATCTTCAAGCTCAGATTAAACATAACAGAATACCCTACAAAAATCTATCAAAAATCTAGGGGGAAATTACAACATCTATCCATAATATCTACATAGGTCTCTACCTAAAAATCAAGACAAAACTCAATCAAAGAAAGGGATTCATCACCTAAACACAATTTAAACCCTAATTAGGATACCCTAAATCTACCCTAATTAAACTAATCAAGATTTAATTCTAAAATTCTAGAAAAAATCCTATGGGGAACTATGATTCATCATCTAATTGCACCAAAAAGAATGGATTAAAAACCCTAAGGGAAAGTCCTAAAACAATTCCTACAAAATCAAATACCAAATGAAGACTATTAAAAAGCTATTTTAAAAGAAAAATCTATTAAAATACTAAACCTAAAAATAAAATCCTATTTTTATTTTTATAATTTTCTACACATTTACATCTAATCAGGAAAAAAAGAAGAATTAAAAAAACATTTTTTATCAATTTTTAGTGAATTAAACAAAACAGAAAAATATTAAAGAAAAATTAAAACAATTTAAATGAAATAAAGGGAGGGGGGGTATGAATAGCACACGCGCTAGTTGTTTTTATTTGGGCCAGCAAAAAGGGGGGGGGGGGCGAATAGCACACTGAGGCCCAGCGCTGGTTTAATGAAACGGCGCGTTTCATTCCATTTGAATCTTCCCTCTCATTCTCAGACTTATCCGTGGCCACACGATCATTCCTCAGTCAATCCATTGACTTCCATCTAACGGCCACGAACCCTTCTTCAACCTTGGGCCAAACCCTAACCTGCAAACCCCTCCTCCATGCCCGAATCCTCGAGCTCCTCTAACTCTCTTCACACGCCACGGTTTGACACGGTTCAAAAACAAGAAATGCTCTACTACTCAAGCTCTACACCACCATACGTACACTTTTCATTAATTCTACCTAGGCTGCTCTAACAGAGGACTTAAACATCTTGGTACCACCATACTCACCTGAGATCGACCTTCATTAAACTTCAGTCTAATGGCTTACAGATATTCTTGATGTTATCCTGGTCATTCTAACCTAATTCATGTTACCTAAAACTCATTAAACAGTCAGTTATGGAAGATTAAAGAACCATGGCTCTGGTGTGAAACCTCACAAATCTTGCTCTAACTCTTAGGGTTACATCAACTAACCTAATGCAATCATTCTATACCTATAAAGCTAAGAGGAAGCCATTAAATTAAGAGGTACAAAGGGAAGAAAGAACCTGTCAAAGGGATGATGGTGAGGCTCGTGGAGATGGTTCCAAGGCTTGAAATGGCTTCAATGAGATCCTCTGAGGATGTACAAGTTTCTGTTTGCACTTGTTGTGAAAGAGAAGGCTTGTGGTGGAAGAATTCTTGAGTTGCTTGAACTTGAAGAAATTGCTTCAATGGCTATCTCTCCCTCTCTCTCCCCTCTGAAAATGCTCTCTATCACCAACCTTTCTCACTTTCTGATGCATTCTTTTTATAACAATTGATGGATGCTTCTAGATTCATCTAGAAGGATCTAGGAAAGTCATGAACTTCTCCTTAAATGAGAAGTTGAAAATATCATTTCCCTTGCCTTATCCCTTGTAATCTCATGCCAAATTGTCTTAACATGAGATATTGGATGCTAATGAATGAAAGCAGCCCTTACCTTTCACTTATGTAGGGTTTTTCAACATTGCCTTCTTTTTCAAGTAATGACTTTTCAAAGCATCACCCATTTTTAGACCTCAAATGCAAATTCTAGCTAAACCAATGTTCTCAAAATGGTTTTTCCAATCAAAATGATATATTGGATGACCTATTTTGGATTTGTGGATCTTCCAAATCACTTTTCAATTTCAACTTTTCAAAGTTATAAGCCTTTTTTAGTTCATTTTTGACCAATCATGCAATCTTGTGCTATGAGCTTTTCCAACAATTTGTGACCTTCTTTCTAGACTTAAAATCACATTTTGAGCAACTTTCATGTTTTGAGTTTTTCCATTTGAGGCTTGGAAATAGGAGTTTTAGGCATTGGCTAAAATGACCTATAACTAACAAATGACCAAAATACCCCTGTCTTGTTCAAACCATAAGTTGAGTTCCACAAATCCTATCAAGGACTTCTACCACTCAAATTAAAGCTAAGAAGATGATCTTCAACATTCATGTTGACCAAGAAACCATAGGAATCATCCTACTAGGGGAAAAGTTGTCTGCAAGTTGGGTGACTTTCAAGGACCCAGATCCACACACCTCAGCTGACCTGTAATTTGTCAAAACCATAACTTGAGCTCTGTAACTCCTATCAAGGACTTCCACCACTCAAATTAAAGCTTAGAACAAGCTCTACAATATTCATGTTATGGGGAAGATGAGATATCAATCACATCTAGGGCTAAAACTGCCTGGAAGATATGGATCAAATTAGGGTTTTTCACTGCCAATCCTCAGAAACCCTAACTCAAAACTTCTCAAACTCCTCAATCATGATGATTTGGTCTAGGAATCATCTTTATAACATCTCTAGGCATCATTCCATGATCTCATGACCCTTGGATTAGGTCTCAACCCTCTCCAAATCTTCAGTTGTCCTAGGGTTGACCCAGTCAAAACCCTAATTCTACCACTCATGGTTGAATCTTCTGAATTCTTGCACAATGACTTCTCTGGGCTTCATTATAGCTTTCAAGACATCTCATAGGCTTTCTCAAAGCTTCAAGTCTATTCTCAAAGTCTCAGAATCATCTGAGGAACACCCACAATTCTCAAGCTAGGAGACACACCACTCTGGTTTCAACCAATTCCTCTGGGGATCTCTTGAACTTTCTGATGAAGGTATCAACTTTCAAACACTCAATGAGTAAATAATTGTTGGTCAAATTTTGGGGTGCAACAAGGGGCCGTGCCTACTCCTCCTCCAGTGGACACTCCACAGAACGTTGTTCCTGTTGCCGGGGGCAACGGCAGTGCTAACGGCAATCTGATGACTAATCTCGGGCTCAATGCGGCAGGCGTCGGCAATGGCAGTTTGGGAGCCAATGTTAACATAGGGTCGGTCAACGGCAATGCTGGTGCAGGAAATCTGTTGGTGCCTCAACCGTGGCTGGAGGACCATCAGGATGACGTATTCTCTCAGAGGGGTGTAGAAGCAGAGTTGAATGCTGAAGCTCGACTCAGGTTCAAGGCGCTGGAAGACAAGATGAGAGACATTGAAAATCAGAACACATTGGGCGTTGACATGTCCAAGCTCGGGTTGATTGCTGATTTTAAGGTACCTCATAAGTTCAAGGTGCCTGTCTTCGAGAAGTATAAGGGTACTACTTGCCCCCGGGTCCACCTTCGATCTTATTATAGAAAGATGTCCGCTTATTCTGACGATGAGAAGTTGCTGATGCACTTCTTTCAGGATAGTCTTTCTGGTCCATCACTCGAATGGTATATGGGTTTGGAGCCCGCTACTGTGCGCACCTGGAAAGATCTTGCAGAAGCGTTCGTCCTCCACTATCAATACAATAGCGACTTGGCTCCCAACCGAGTCCAGCTTCAGAATCTCTCACAGCGGAACAATGAAAGCTTTAAAGAGTACGCCCAGCGGTGGCGTGAATTGGCTGCTCGGGTTCAACCGCCGATGGTTGAGCGCGAGCTAGTGCAAATGTTCGTGGCTACCCTTCCTGGAATCTACTATGAAAAGCTGGTCAGTGGCATGTCTGGAACATTCTCGGCTCTCATCACTATGGGCGAGCATGTTGAGAACGGTATAAAGATCGGAAAAATTCAGGGCGAATCATCCTCAGCTGGAGGAAGTAGCAAGAAACCTTACGCTGGCAAGCGTCGAGAGGGAGATGCCAGTGCTGTCACTAATGCTCGGAGAAGGGGCAAGGGCCCTCAGCCTCAGATTGCTAGCATAAATATCCCAGCTGCTCCACCGCAGCCGCAGCAGCAGCAGCCCCAGCAGCAGAATCAGCAGGGGTATAAAAGATATCAGAATCGGGCTCCTCTGACAAACCGTCATTTTGAAACTCCACCTATGTCGTATGCACAGCTTTTGCAAACGTTGCTTCAGCTCCAATTAGTTCAAAAGAGGACGTTGGCTCCCTTAACAGGGGCACCACCACCGGGGTATGACGCCAATGCTACCTGTGATTTCCATACTGGGGCACCAGGCCATACGATTGAGAATTGTAAAGCTTTTAAGCACAAAGTCCAGGACTTGGTGGACGCCAAGGTCATCAATTTTTCTGACAACGTGCCCAACGTTACCAAAAACCCGATGCCTCATCATAAGGGGGGCGGAGTGAATGCTGTTATCACTGAGGAGAGTACGGACTTGCTAACTGATGTCAAAGATTTGAAGACGCCGTTGAGTTTTGTCAAGGCTAAGTTGCTGAAGAAGGGCTTATTTCCTGGATGTGGAGAGTTATGTATGGCTTGTGCTACACTTCCTGATGGGTGCGAGCAGCTGATCGAAGGTATCCAAAGTCTGATGTCTGAGGGTATTTTACAGTTCAGTCGGAGCGTTGAGAGTGCATCAGGGGAGGTCGTGCTAAAGCAGGCAGATGAAGTTGCTACCATTACTATTCCTCGTCACCCTATCACTATTTCTGCGCCCCGACCGCCTACTATTACTATCACCAGGGCCGGACCAATCCCATTCGAAAGCACTAACGCTGTTCCATGGCATTACGGCGCCGAAGTCTACTGCAATGGTCAAAAGTTAGAACTGGAGCCATACGGATCGACTGTGCAGAATCTTACCGGGGTCAGTGGCATCACTCGAAGCGGTAGAGTGTTTGCGCCAGCAGAGGTTGCAGCAGAGAAGGTGGTCCGAGCTGACGCTGTGGATAAGGGTAAAGGTAAAGCTGTCGAAGAGGTCCCTTCTGGGGCAGAGAATGACTTGCTGGTTAAAGATGCTGAAGAGTTCATGCGACTAATCAAGAAGAGCGACTACAAGATTGTAGATCATCTTCATCAGACTCCGCCAAAGATCTCTATTCTTAACTTGTTGTTGTGTTCTGAAGCGCACCGCAACGCGTTACTGAAGGTATTGAACGCTGCATACGTGCCGCAGGAGATATCAGTAAATCAGCTGGAGGAGGTGGTGGCCCATGTCAATGCTGGTAATGGGATGGGATTCACAGATCTAGAGCTGACTCCCAAGGGAAGAGATCACAACAGCGCCTTGCACGTCTCAATAGAGTGCAGAGGTACTATCATGTCGCATGTCCTGGTGGATACGGGTTCATCCCTTAATGTGCTTCCGAAGAAGGCACTGATGAAGTTAGATACCCGTGGATTGCTTTGCACGCCCAGTGATCTGGTAGTGAAAGCCTTTGACGGAACCAAGCGCCACGTCTTCGGAGAGTTGACCCTGCCAATTCAAGTTGGTCCAGAGACGTTCAACACGGTTTTCTATATCATGGATATCATGCCTGCCTACAGTTGCCTCTTAGGTCGACCATGGATCCATTATGCTGGTGCCGTGACGTCCACGCTGCATCAAAAGCGTAAATATGCTGTCGGAGGCAGCATAGTAACCGTCTGTGGTGAGGAGGACATCATGGTGAGCCACTTGTCGTCCTTTAAATATGTTGAAATGGATGGCGAGATCCATGAAACTCTCTGCCAAGCATTTGAGACCGTCAGGGTGAAAGAGGTAGCTCCTGTCGTCGCAGAGAAGCAAGAGATGAATCTCTCCTCGTTTAAGGAAGCTCGGGCCGTTGTCAAAGCCGGTTCCATCCCAGGTTGGGGGCATGTTTTGGATATACCGATCAAGCAGGATAAGTTTGGATTGGGGTATTCTCCTGAAGCTGAAGCTTCATCTTCTTCTGGAAGTTCGTCTCGTGGGAAGGGGCCGATCCTATTCACCAAGGGCGGAGTAATTTTCGAGAGCATCAACGCAGCGTCTGAGGACAGCGGGGATAGCGATTGTGATCTTGACGCCTGGATGCAGCCGAGCAAGCCAGGCGAGCGCCTCAACAATTGGACCATCAAGGAGATTATCAAGCTGACAAGTGAAGAGTAATGATTTGCTTTTTACAATCTTTGTACAACCCTATGTCCTGCCCAGGGCATAGTGGTTTTACTGTCAGGGCCTTGTTGGATTGTGTACATGCATTTTGTTAATAAATAAAAGGCGTTTTCTTCGCACTCAAATATTGTGTTCTCTGTTATTCCTGTTTTATGTTTATTTCGAAAAAAAAAACAGCAAAATGGCAACGGGGTTTGTGCTAACCTGCATATTCTTGCTTTAAACTTAACCCTTGTTATTGCAGGATCCACATAATAGACGACATTGACTCTGGACCCTCTACGGCTCACTACGACTTTGATTGCCCGATATATCAAGCCGAGGATGAGATTGACGAAGACGAAGACCTTCCGGAAGAGTTGGCCCGCTTGTTGAGACAAGAGGAAAAGGTTATTCTGCCTCATGAAGAGGATATTGAGATCATAAATCTGGGTTCTGAGGAGCTCGTCAGAAATGTCAGAGTAGGGGCTGCGCTGCAGAATGATGTCAAGCATAGACTGGTCGAGATGCTTCGGGAGTATAGTGACGTCTTTGCTTGGTCATATGAGGATATGCCCGGACTTGACACAGATATCGTGGTTCATCGCTTGCCGTTGCGAGAAGATTGCCCTCCAGTCAAGCAGAAGCTCAGGAGGACGAGACCAGACATGGCTGTAAAAATCAAAGAAGAAGTCCAGAAGCAGCTGGACGCAGGATTTCTGGCCGTCACCACTTACCCTCCGTGGGTCGCCAACATAGTGCCTGTACCGAAGAAGGACGGTAAGGTACGCATGTGCGTCGATTATCGGGATTTGAATAGGGCGAGCCCTAAGGATGATTTCCCATTGCCTCATATCGATGTGTTGGTCGATAACACAGCCCAGTTTTCCGTGTTTTCGTTCATGGATGGCTTCTCCGGTTACAACCAAATCAAGATGGCGCCGGAGGACATGGAGAAAACGACGTTTATCACCCCTGGGGAACATTTTGCTATAAGGTAATGCTCTTCGGTCTGAAGAACACAGGGGCCACTTACCAGCGAGCAATGGTAACTTTGTTTCATGATATGATTCATCATGAGATCGAAGTCTATGTTGATGACATGATTGCAAAGTCCCAAACGGAGGAAGAGCATCTGGTCAATTTGTTGAAGCTGTTTGAAAGGCTTAGGAAGTTCAGGCTGAGGCTGAATCCTAACAAGTGCACTTTCGGAGTGCGGTCCGGAAAGTTATTGGGGTTTATCGTCAGTGAACGAGGGATCGAAGTTGATCCTGCGAAAATAAAAGCTATCCAAGAAATGCCAGCGCCGAAAACAGAAAAAGAAGTTCGTGGTTTCCTGGGCCGAATAAACTACATTGCAAGGTTTATCTCTCAGCTCACGGCCACTTGTGAACCAATGTTCAAGCTTTTAAAGAAAGATCAGGCGAGTACTTGGAATGAGGATTGCCAGAAGGCATTCGACAAGATAAAGCAGTATCTTCAAGAACCTCCAATCTTGATACCCCCAGTGGCTGGACGGCCATTAATCATGTACCTGACGGTTCTGGAGAATAGTATGGGGTGTGTTCTCGGTCAGCACGACGAGACAGGCAGAAGGGAGCATGCCATTTATTATTTGAGTAAAAAGTTCACTGAGTGTGAATCTCGATACTCGATGCTGGAGAAGACGTGTTTTGCACTAGCTTGGGCCGCCAAACGTCTGCGACAATACATGCTCAATCACACCACTATGCTAATTTCGAAGATGGATCCGATCAAGTACGTCTTCAAGAAGCAGGCTCTTTCGGGCAGGATTGCCAGATGGCAAATGGTGTTAACAGAATATGATATTCAGTACGTCTCCCAGAAAGCCATTAAGGGGAGCGTATTGTCTGATTACCTTGCCGAACAGCCAATCGAAGACTACCAGCCGATGAAGTTCGAATTCCCTGACGAGGATATTATGTTTCTCAAAGCGAAGGATTGCGATGAGCCATTGCCCGATGAGGGGCCAGATAGGAAGTCTCAGTGGAAGTTGATATTCGACGGAGCGGTTAATTCCTATGGAAGTGGTATCGGGGCTATCATCACGACTCCTCACGGATCCCACATCCCGTTTACTGCGAGACTGACGTTTCCAGTTACCAACAATGAAGCAGAGTATGAAGCATGTATTATGGGTCTAGAAGAGGCAATTGATTTGAGAATCAAGAATCTAGACGTATATGGTGACTCAGCGCTTGTAATCAATCAGATTAAAGGGGAGTGGGAAACTCGTCAAGCGAATTTGGTGCCGTACATGAATTATGCCAGGAGGCTGCTTCCTTTCTTCGACCGAGTGGAACTTCATCATGTACCCAGGGCTGAAAATCAGATGGCTGATGCCTTAGCCACGTTGGCTTCAATGTATAAAGTCAATTATTGGAATGAGGCTCCAAGAATTGTACTTTCGCGTCTTGATAGACCGGCATTTGTCTTTGCAATCGAGGATGCCAATGACGGCAAGCCATGGTTCCACGACATCCAGACCTTCCTTATGACCAAGGAGTATCCTGCGGGTGCGTCAACCCAGGATAAGAAGACTCTAAGGAGGCTATCTGGAAACTTTTATCTCAATCCTGATGGAGTGCTGTATAAGAGAAACCACGATCTCGTGCTACTCAGATGTGTAGATGAGAAAGAGGCGAGTATGCTCATGGAAGAAGTCCATGAGGGCACATTTGGTACGCACGCCGGCGGGCATGCCATGACGAGAAAGATCCTGAGAGCAGGGTATTACTGGTTGACTATGGAGTCGGATTGCTTCAGATTCGCGAAGAAATGTCACAAATGCCAGATTTATGCGGATAAAGTTCATGTGCCGCCGTGCCCATTGAATGTCATGTCCTCCCCTTGGGCGTTCTCCATGTGGGGCATCGACATGATAGGCAAGATCGAGCCCACTGCATCCAATGGTCATCGTTTCATTCTGGTGGCTATCGAATACTTCACCAAATGGGTGGAGGCAGCCTCGTACGCTAATGTGACCAAGCAGGTGGTAGATAAATTCATAAAGAGGGACATCATCTGTCGCTATGGAATTCCCGAGCGGATCATTACTGATAATGGTTCGAATTTGAATAACAAGATGATGAAGGAGCTGTGCCAGAGCTTCAAGATTGAACACCACAACTCATCTCCTTACCGGCCGAAGATGAATGGCGCCGTCGAATCCGCCAACAAGAACATCAAGAAGATTGTTCAGAAGATGGTTGTGACGTACAAAGATTGGCACGAGATGTTGCCGTTTGCCTTGCACGGTTATCGTACGACGGTGCGTACGTCGACCGGGGCAACTCCTTTCTCCTTGGTGTATGGTATGGAAGTTGTCCTGCCGTTGGAAGTGGAGATTCCTTCTTTGCGGGTTTTGGTTGATGTGAAACTCGACGAGGCAAAATGGATTACGAATCGCTTGAACCAACTCAGCCTGATGGACGAGAAGAGGTTAGCATCGATTTCATTTGGTCGCCTGTACCAAAGCCGAATGAAGAAAGCTTATGATAAGAAGGTGCGCCCTAGAAGCTTTCAGACGGGTGATCTCGTCCTGAAGAAAATTCTTCCACCACACTCCGATCACCGGGGCAAATGGACTCCGAATTACGAAGGGCCGTATGTCGTCAGCAAGGTCTTCTCGGGAGGAGCTTTGTTGTTATCCACGATGGATGGTGAAGACTTTGCATCCCCGGTGAACGCGGACGCAGTTAAAAAATACTTTGCTTGAAAGAGACCCGCTGGACAAAAAAGAAAGAGTCTAGGCAAAAAAGGGCATCCCGGCGAACCAAAAACAGAATAAAAGGTTCGGGCAAAAATTAGGGATATATTGAAAAAATGTACACCCGCGAAGTCGAAAACCTACACTGGGCGGCTTCGGCAAAAAAGGGTATCCCGGTGAACTGAAAACCCGTAAAGGGCGGTTCACGCAAAAGTTAGGGATTTGAATAAGCAAATGACTGCGGTCCGCGTGTGGACTTTCATTGTTTGGTGGTTTGGAGGACCTGAGGGCCGTTTATCTGAATCAATCCCTTCCGAAGCTGAAGCGTCGGAGAAACATCGAAGTCGAGTGGGTCTTAGAGGGATCAACTCATGGTGTTCGTCTACGCCTCGTTGCCAACATTTGTATATACTGATGTATATTTATGTTTTATTTTTGCGCGGCTTCCTCATTCCAGGAGCTTGCCTCTGTTGTAAAACATTTTTGCCCATTCAGGGGTTCACCATCAATAAAATGCATGTTATTCAGCAATTCTGCTTGTCTGTTTAGCATTTATCTATTTTGTTTGCGAATGAAAACGCCGATGTTTTGATAAAATGCGCATACATAAACTTACGGGCCTAGGCCCATTGATTGTTGAAACAATTAGTTACCTAAATAGTGTCACGAGCTAATAACCTTGATAGGCCCCTTTGAGGAGGGCATCTTGTCTGCTTGTTTGTGTTGTTGCAGGTGTGGCACCTTCCAGAAGATGTGTCGTGTGCATCCCCGAAGCAGGGCGAGCCCTCCTTCTCCCGCAGAGTTCAGTAATCTCTCCTCCGCAGAATCTGAATGCAGAATAGTGAGCATTGATATGTCTCCCCCCAGGCGGAGATGATTCTCTTCCCCAAGCAGACGCATCCTGAGGGGACGTCACCTCATCAGCTGAGTCGCACGCCGAAGCTCGGATTCATCCCCAGCACCAGGTCACCAGTGCAGATTTCGTAGAAGCGTTCAGGTACCGAAGCTCGTGTTTTCCCCTGTACAGTCGCCAAAGCAGGTGTCTCCCCAGCATCGGGTCACAAGTGCAGGTGTCGTAGGAAATTGTTAGTACGTCGAGATATGCAGCAACTGACGGTGCCAGACTGAAGTCTCCAGCGGAATTGAGATTCCCCACCAGAGTCATGCTCTCTCCTGAAGCCGGATGATTCCCTCTTCCCCAGTAGAGTGTTGGAACATCTGATGTGGTATTCCTCTGCAGAGTTGTATTCTCCCCCGAAGTCAGATGATTCTTTCTTCCCCGGCGAAATTGAGATTCCTCATCAGAGTCGTACTCTCGTTGAAGTAGAATGATTTCTCTCTCCCCAGCTGAGTCCGCAAACCCCCAGAAAAGCAGAATCCTTGGAAGCAGTTGGGACCATGAGTGGATTTTCCCTAGCAGATGTTGAACAGCTGATGTTGTATCTCCCCAGAGTCGTACTCTCTTCGGCGAAGCAGAATGACTTCTCCTTCCTCAGCCGAGTTTGCGGATGTCCAAGAGAGCCGAGTCCTTGGAAGTTGATCAGACCATGTTTTCCCCAGTGGAGTGTGGAGCAGCTGGAGTTGTTTCCCCACAGAGTGATTATCCCCCAGAAAAGCAGCCGAGACGGCCGCGCAGTTCCTTCTCGCGATTGATGTCAGCAAGCCTGGTTGCTCGTACAGTTTCGTCCCCTGCAGTAATCAGCTGAAGTTGTTTTCCCTGCAGCAGTCAACGGAAGATCATCTCCCCAGGCGGAGTCCAATTGATATTGGCGTGCAGTTTTCTCCTCAGCAGGATGATTCCTCTATCGGAGTAGTTCCTTCTCCTTGACGGGAGAATTCCCCTCGGCATTTATTTTGCTGATGGGATCACATCACTGTGCACACTGCATAACATTGTGCATGATTGCATAGCATAGTGCATGATTGCACAGCATTTAGCATAAACGCCTAGCATTCCCACCGTGTGGGGCATGGCGCAGAAGCATACGCATCATAAGCATGCTCTAGGTCATTATCCTTCTTGCCTTACAGGTGTTCGGCCGGAGGATCGGCTGCTCAGGATGATTCCTAATATTCTCCCCCAACGAGGTCGCTTTCTTGAGATGATTCCCAAGACCCCGGTGTAACTCCCATAGTCGCTCGCTCAAGATGATTTTTGAGATCCCCAGCGAAGTCAGTTCAAGACGATTCTGGAATTCCTCAGCAGGGCCGTTTGCTTAAGGTGATTCTTAAGACCTCAGCGCAATTTCCCGAGTTGTTTGCTTAGTATGATTCTTGAGCTCCCCAGTAGCATCCCCAGCAAGAGTTGCCCAGGATGATTCCTGGAATACCCAGCAGAGTGAAGTCTCCAGAAAGGTTATCAGTTCAGGATGATTCTTGAAGGTGCCCGACGGAGTTGTTTGTTCAAGATGATTCTTGAAACCCCTAGCAGCGTGATATGTCTGCTCCAGCAGCGATGTCTAATCTGAGGATGGATTTCGTAAGCGCCTGAAGGCGGTATCAGAAGGTTCCTGTGAGTTCAGATTTCCTTGTTGATGAATCAACGAGTGGCTGAAGACAAGATTCCAAAGTTTGTATTCAAGTGATCCGTGTTGGCCTGAAGACCAAGTCAGTTGTCCTGAGGTGATGATTGATCGTGATCAAGTGAATAGTGTTTCTTCTGACTGAAGTCGAAGATGTTTCTCTAGCTGAAGCGGAGTTTTGCCTGAAGGCAAAGTGTTTGGATCCCCGTAGAGTCATGAATGGCTCTGGATACCTTTTCTCTGACTGAAGTCATAGATTTCCCAAGCTGAAGCGAAGGTGCCTAAGGGCAAGGTTATCCCCAAGGTCATGAATGACCTAGGATTCATTTTTCGGACTGAAGGCCGAAGTATATCCCTGACTAAAGTCACGGATGCTCTATAGCAGAGGTGGAGTTGCCTGAAGGCAGATCCATGTATCCTTGAAGGCCAAGGACCATTTCTTTAGACTGAAGTCGAAGATACCTCCTGCAGAGTTGCCGACGGGCAAAATTTACATCCTTGAAGGTCAAGGATGTCTATCTTCAGAAGTACTTGAAGATCTTTTCTAGCTGAAGCTGGAATCGCCGACGGGTCGGGTTTCATCTATCTTCAGAAGAACTTGAAGATTCTCCAGCGGATCTGGAGTGGCCTGGGGCCAGGGTTTCATTCATCTTCAGAAGAACTTGAAGATTCTCCAGCGGATCTGGAGTGGCCTGGGGCCAGGGTTTCATTCATCTTCAGAAATACTTGAAGATTTTTCCTAGCTGAAGCTGGAAGTGGCCAGGGGCCAGGGTTTCATATATCTTTAGTGTTGAAGTTCTACGGGGGGGGGGGGGGGGGGGGGGGGGGGGGGGCAGTTGTGCAACAGTATTCCGATGTCCGTTATGGTTCTGAGGGTGAACCCCAGATCAGAGTGTGCTCGGTTAAGTCTCTCATTCCCAGCGGAGTGGTTTCAAACACGCAAGTGTACCTTTTGTTCCATTTACCAGGGGTGAACCCCAGGTCAGAGTTGTTCGATGTCATATTTTCTCCAGCGGCGAGGTTGGATGTTTGTTCGACGGCGAGGTTGAACGTTTGGATTTGACGGCGAGTTCAGATCATGTCTTGTCCGGCGGCGAGGTTGGATGTTTGTTCGACGGCGAGGTTGAACGTTTGGATTTGACGGCGAGGTCAGATTATGTTTTGTTCAACGGCGAGGTTGAACGTTTGGATTTGACGGTGAGGTCAGATTATGTTTTGTCCGGCGGCGAGGTTGGATGTTTGTTCGACTGCGAGGTTGAACGTTTGGATTTGACGGCGAGGTCAGATTATGTTTTGTCCGGCGGCGAGGTTGGATGTTTGTTTGACGGCGAGGTTGAACGTTTGGATTTGACGGCGAGGTCAGATTATGTTCTGTCCAGCGGCGAGGTTGGATGTTTGTTCAACGGCGAGGTTGAATGTTTGACGGCGAGGTCAGACTCTTTAAATCCCCAGCAGAGATGATGTTTGTACGACGGCAATGTCGAGTGTCTCTCAGAGGATGTTTGTTGCCGACGGCGATGTTGGATGGTTCATTCTCCAGCGGCGATGTTGGATATATTGTTTGTTTCTGACGACGATGTCGGATTGATATTTCGATGTCCGTTATGGTTCTGAGGGTGAACCCCAGATCAGAGTGTGCTCGGTTAAGTCTCTCATTCCCAGCGGAGTGGTTTCAAACACGCAAGTGTACCTTTTGTTCCATTTACCAGGGGTGAACCCCAGGTCAGAGTTGTTCGATGTCATATTTTCTCCAGCGGCGAGGTTGGATGTTTGTTCGACGGCGAGGTTGAACGTTTGGATTTGACGGCGAGTTCAGATCATGTCTTGTCCGGCGGCGAGGTTGGATGTTTGTTCGACGGCGAGGTTGAACGTTTGGATTTGACGGCGAGGTCAGATTATGTTTTGTTCAACGGCGAGGTTGAACGTTTGGATTTGACGGTGAGGTCAGATTATGTTTTGTCCGGCGGCGAGGTTGGATGTTTGTTCGACGGCGAGGTTGAACGTTTGGATTTGACGGCGAGGTCAGATTATGTTTTGTCCGGCGGCGAGGTTGGATGTTTGTTTGACGGCGAGGTTGAACGTTTGGATTTGACGGCGAGGTCAGATTATGTTCTGTCCAGCGGCGAGGTTGGATGTTTGTTCAACGGCGAGGTTGAATGTTTGACGGCGAGGTCAGACTCTTTAAATCCCCAGCAGAGATGATGTTTGTACGACGGCAATGTCGAGTGTCTCTCAGAGGATGTTTGTTGCCGACGGCGATGTTGGATGGTTCATTCTCCAGCGGCGATGTTGGATATATTGTTTGTTTCTGACGACGATGTCGGATTGATATTTCTCCAGCTAGTTGTTGAGCACCTAGTATTGCAGTGTTCGAAGATTTGTTCCCCCGCAGAGTATCGGGTGCTCGTGCAGTTGGCAAATTTTCGGGTTTACCGATATTCAATCGTCTCGCACCTTGATTGGTTGAGAGTCGTTCGCTTCTCACCCAGTCAGGTTCAAGCCGTTTGAATAGGGGCAGCTGTTGCACCCCAAAATTTGACCAACATTTATTTACTTATCAAGTGTTTGAAAGTTGATACCTTCATCAGAAAGTTCAGAAGAATTGGCTGAAACCAAGGTCGTGTGCTTCATAGCTTGAGAGTTGTGGGAGCTTCTCAGATGATTCTGAGACTTTGAGAATGAACTTGATGCTTTGAGAAAGCCTATGAGATGTCTTGATAGTCATCATGAAGCCCAGAGAGGTCATTATGCAAGAATTCAGAAGATTCAACCATAAGTGGTAGAATTAGGGTTTTGACTGGGTCAACCCTGGGATAACTGAAGATTTGGAGAAGGTTGAGCCCTAATCCAAGGGCCATGAGATCATGGAATGATGTATGGAGATGGTATAAGGATGATTCCTAGGCCAACTCATCATGATTGAGGAGTTTGAGAAGTTTTGAGTTAGGGTTTCCAGGGATTGTCAGTGGAAAAACCCTAATTTGATCCTTATCTTCCAGGCAGTTTTAGCTCTAGATGTGATTGATATCTCATTTTCCCCACAACATGAATGGTGTAGAGCTTGTTATTAGATTTAATTTGAGTGGTGGAAGTCCTTGATAGGAGTTGCAGAGCTCAAGCTATGGTTTTGACAAATTACAGGTCAGCAGAGGTGTGTGAATCTGGGTCCTTGAAAGTCACCCAACTTGCAGACAACTTTTGCCCTAGTAGGATTATTCCTATGATCTCTTGGTCAACATGAATGTTGAAGGGCATCTTCTTAGCTTTCTAGAGAGTACTAGAAGTCCTTGATAGGATTTGTAGAACTCAACTTATGGTTTGAACAAGACAGGGGTATTTTGGTCATTTGGCAATTATAGGTCATTTTAAGCAAAGGCCATATCTCCTATTTCCAAGCCTCAAATGGAAAAACTCAAAACATGAAAGTTGTTCAAAATGTGATTTTAAGTCTAGAAAAGTGGTCATGAGTTATTGAAAGAGCTTGTAGCAAGGATTTACAAGATTGGGTGAAAATGACCTAAAAATGGCTTATAAGTTGAAAAAGTTGAAATTTAATTTTGGTTTAGGAGATGTACAAATCCAAAATGGGTCATACAATATGTCATTTTGACTCCAAACAATATTTTAAAAACAATGGTTCAAGTAGAATTTTGATTTGAAGCTTAGAAATGGGGGTTACTTTGTAATTCTCATTCTTGCATAATAAGGCAACTAAACAAAACTTCACAAAAGGCAAGGAAATGCATGTTTTTCACTCATTCTTTCTCAATATCTTTTGTGAGGAGATTTTAAAGTCAAGTTGGCAAGCCTAAGGCATGAGATAATGGATATCCAATGTGTCATTTCATGAGAAGTTCCAAAACTTTCCAAATGATTCCACAAGTTTCTAGATGTATCTAGATCATTCTTTTGATTGCTATAAGAAGGGTGAATCACAATGAGGCCAGGTTTGGTGATAATTGTTGGTGAGAGGTGAGATTAGAGTGTGAAAAAGTGAGATTCTTCCATTTGCAATTTCACATCAAACCTTCTTTCTCTTCCATCTTCATTCATTTCTCCTCCACAAACACACTACTCTGATCTTTAGGAGCAATTGCATACCAAATTGAAGGAAGATCCATGGAAGTTTGAAGTTGTTTTGAGGAATTTGCAAGAAGTGCATATTGAGATCAAACACAAGATTCGAGCCTTGTTCATCCATCCTTTTGCATACAGAATTCATATCTGCCATTGGAGATCAATCAGGGAAGCTTGCAGGCACTGAATTGTAGGGAAACCATATCCACCATTAAAGTTTGACAGGTTGGTGATTTCAATCGTATCACCTTATTTATGTGCATTCCATCATAGCTCTAGGTTTAGACTGGTTAAGCTAGGGTAGAGGACCATTTTCTGAGAATTAGAGGAAGATTCATGAGGTTTCGAGGCAGGGTACCATTTATTGCAGAATTGATAGCAAGCTGTTTTGTGTGCATTATTGGATATGACATGGTGTAGAATGGTTAGGGTAGCGTGTAGAACAAGATTATATCAATGGATTTGAGTTGCATCAAGATTGATAGCAGAGGAAAGAATTGAAACCCTAATGTTGGAGCTCTCTGTTAGGATGATTCAAGAGGTTTCAGGGAAGGCTATTGGTATCATTGTGTTCTTGGGGATTAATAGAACATTTTTGCCGTTGGAAGTTTGTGGTTTCATTGGGTAACCAGTGAGAACGAGCTTGAAGAAGATCCTTGCATGGATTAGGGTTTTCTGAAAACCCTAGGGTTGTTTGGAGACGATGAAGCGCCACCGTTGGATGATCCCAGAGTATTAACCATTTCATCTGATCGCACGGCCATAATTTGATTTCAGAAATGGAGGGAGACTGAAGCGCGTCAAAACGCTGCGTACCACTTATCCAAACGCACCGTTTTGATTGAGTAATAAACCTGGGCCTCAGCAAATGTTTCTATCCACACCTCCCACATGTCTGGCCCAATCATATATGAACTGTGGCGCGTTGCTTATGACACCCCCTCCCCTTTATTTCTTATATTCTTTATTTTTATTTCTTTTAATTTTCTAGCATATTCAAAAAATCATATAAAAATCCAACATTTCTTCTTTTTTTCACATAATCATGGTTTTGTCTAGAAAATTACTGAAAATAAAAATTCCATTTTATTCTTAGTTTAATATTTTTTAGCACATTTTCTTGTAAATAGTCTTTTTAATATGTTTTAGTTGACACTTGATTTTGTACAATTTGTTTTAGGACTTCCCCTTAGGGTTTTTGAGCCATTCTTTTTGGCATAGTTAGGCATTGAACCCTAGTTTCATGTAGGATTTATTTCTTGATTTGTAGATTAAAATTTGATGTAGTTTGATTGTTAGACATTTAGGTGTTCTAATTAGGGTTTTAGGTTGTATAGGTAGACTTGAACAATTTTGTTTTGGGATTTATAGGCCAAATTGGTATATGGGGAATATATGGGTTAAGGGTAAGTATGTATAGAATCCCCTAGAATTTTGCTAGAATATTGTATGGTATTTTAGTATTTTTAATTGATTTTTGAATGTATGGATAGTATGTGTGTTGCTTGAAGGCATAAGTTTGTATTGTATTGTTTTCTTTCCTTCTCTTTTGAGTGTGTGAGCTTTGAAGATTGAGTTGAAGACCTTGTGGATCATCATTGAAGCTTTGAAGACCTTGCAGAGGAGTTTAGCATAGCTTTTGTTTGTTTTGTTTATAGGATCATAGGTGCATAGGCAGAGCCCTAGATAGGATGCTTCCATTCAATAAACAAGGAGTGTTTTGTTCACCTCCTTCCTTCTCTATGATATAAAGTCCCCTAAGGGTATTTACCTCTCTCCTTTGGAGGGATTAGTGACCTTGCCCTCTGAGGTAGAACTTTGAGAGAGCCTTTCCTTTGATGTTAAGTCCTCAATGGCATCCTTTGGAAGTCAGTGAGCACTGTAACATCCTCACCTCATCTTGTTGACTGAATCTTGTTTGCTGGAGCATTGGAGCCATTGAAGATAGAAGCTGAGGCCTTGAAGAGGATGATTCCTTGAAGATTATTGAAGTCTGAAGACTTTGTGAAGATCAAGCTGATGCCTGAGGATCCCTGAAGATAGTGAAGCCTGAAGGTGGAGCTGATCAAAGAAGCTGAAGCTTAAGGGAGAGGATGAGTTGATACTCATATTGTAGGGTTGATACCTGGAAAGTAAGTGATCTCTGAAGTCTGAAGACTGAGTAGCTGCTGGAGGAGCTGAAGCTTTCTTCTGTTTTCTTTGATGTATTGTTTGTTTTGTCTGATTTGTCTGTTGCATTAGAATAAGCTCATCTAGAATCAGTTCAGTCTAAGAGCATGATTGCATGAGAGGTTGAGTTGCTCTCTCTGCTTGTATTGTTACTGTGTGGCTTTGCTTGCGGGTATTCGGTAGAGCCCAGCTCCCTTGCCCATGTGTTTATTTTGCGTGATAGCATTTCATTTCTTTTATCTGTATGATTGCAGTTTACTGTTTGGTGCTTGATAGCATGTTGTTTATTTTCAGTATGATTACTGTTATTTCATGACTGGCTTGAGGTCGAGACGAGCTTGTGGAGGCTGAAGCCCCACACACATTTCCTCCCTCACTTGCATTGCATGCATTTTACTGTTAAAGCTGATGCTTTTGTCTGTTTTGGTGTATCATTGACATGATCCCTTAGGACTCTCATTTCCTTTGATAAGGATTTGATGATAGACTTTTAGGTTGAAACCTATGCATGACAACATCTAGGAGTTCCCTGTTCAAACCTCAACCATAGGATGAATCCATGGCATGATAACAGTAGGACTTGATAGTCTCCCTCCTAGTTGGGCCTGTTCTCTTCTCATCTCGAAGCAGTTTAAAATACAGTAATCATGAATGATTTCTTTCGTACGTTACGAGCCTTAAGATATCTGAGAAAGGATTGTGGGAGAGCTTCCTTTCCACAGTCTGGATGTTTAGTATGGTACCCTTTGGGTGACATGCGACGCGTTCACTCTCAGGTCATAGTCTCTAGTGCGGTTGAAATCACAAACACAATAAAAAACACTTCTTTCAGGAAATAAGCCGTAGTTTCCCGAACTACGTGAACTCTGATCTCTCATGCCTGTTGAGAGTACGTAGGCATAGGATGCGATATCCTAGCGAGCAACCTTCCCCACCTTCACCCGTAGTAGGCCGAACTACGTTGACTCTGATTTCTCATTCTCAGATGAGAATACGTAGGCATAAAGTGCGACGCTTTGCCGAGTCATTTTCCTTTTCTTTTTCAGCCAGCCTTGATAGGTAGATAGATTATAACCAACCCGTCCAAGTAAACAAACAAGCGAGGATCCCGTCGAGTACGACGGACGTGAGGGGTGCTAATACCTTCCCCTTGCGTAACCGACTCCCGAACCCAGACAATGGTTGCGACGACCTTGTCTTACCCTTATTCGTCAGGTTTTTCCGATCGTTTCCTTTCCCGCTCTGAGGGATAAATAACGAAAGGTGGCGACTCTTCTGTCATGCCGGCACCTTATTTTCGCGCAAGCGACAGCTGGCGACTCTGTTGGGGACTCCAACGGTTCCCTGTGCGAGTCAATCCTATCGTTTGTGTGTTTGCTTGTTGGGTTGCGTTTATTTATCGCATTTTTACTTCTCGCACTCTATTTCCCGCATTTTATTTCCAGTAAAATATGATTATTTGTGTTGTTGTGGGATGGGAGTTCTGATTGAGTGAGAAGCCAGACCCAGGCTTGAGTGCACCATAGACTTAGAGTGGAAATTAGTGGGCGCGTGCTTGCTTTGCAGGCACTAGTGTCTCATGAAATCCACGCTCAGACGAGGTTCATCCGGTTGGCTTCACTTTCAACCCTTTGGGTTGAGACGGTTGCTGGTTTGGTGGATTGTCGACTCTGGGGACCGATCATTTGTGATTCAGCTAAGTGAGGCCTCTTCAGGACTTGATGATGCCACTCCTTCTGGGAATCGTATCATCAGTTTTGAAAGTCTGTGACGCTGATGAACGCATAGGATGCCATACCTTGAGTCAGTCTAGGTCCATACCTGTGAGCGGGACTGGGTTTATTGCAGGGAACTTAGACCTTCAGACTACCTGGTTTTCTTGACAGTGAATTAGTTATGTTGGGTTCTCAGTTGCAGATATGTTTGTTCTTGACAGGGCAAGTTTTTGATCAGAGGATCTTATCGTCGGGTGTTTGTCTGTTCTTGATAGAGCAGGCTGTGATCAGTGTATTATCATCAGTGGTTTGTTCTGGATAGGGCAGATTTTGAGTGGGGTCTGAAGATCTCATCGGCAGATGTTATTTGTTCTTGATAGGGCAGATTTTGAGTGGGATCTGAAGATCTCATCAGCAGCTGTGTATTTGTTCTTGATAGGGCAGATCTTGATTTGGGGTCTGAAGACTTCATCAACAGATATTCCTTGATATTGCACCCGGGGTCCTTATTATCAGGCCCTTATTCTTGTCAGAGCAGAATTTTGATCTCGGTCCTATTAGATGGTCATTCTCAGCAGATCAGATTAGTGGTCTTACACCGGGGTTTCCTTCTCATCAGTGACTGTTGATACCGAATCTCCACAGCAGCCACCTGGATATATTATTGCATGCCTGCATTTTGCATTAGTTTGCGCATTCATCTGCATTCCATTAACGTGTGTCTGTGTTGCAGGTACCTTTTCCCCGATCCCGGGTTTCTCGCCTTCTGCTGTTATTATGGCCTCTCTCAGGAAGACTGTTGCGTACAAGTTCCCGACCCCCGATGTGTCGAAGCTGATTGGTTTGATAGCTCTGGCAGGGGATTCTGTGAAGGATAGGTTCAGGAAGTCTTATGGCAGGTTGCTTAGTCTGGTTTGCAAACCTTCTACGTCCGAGTTGAATGGGTTACATGCTCTTCTGCAGTTTTATGACCCTCCCTTGAGGTGTTTCACTTTTCATGACTTCATTCTCGCGCCGACATTGGAAGAGTATGCTGATATGTTGGGTGTGCCTATCAAAAGGCAGATGCCTTTCGTACACATGGATGCCGAGCCTGATCTGGCTGATTTAGCTTCCTCACTCTATTTGAGCGCTTCTGAGTTAGTGGTGACGAGCTGGAACAAGGTCCCAGGGTTCTCTCTGCAGTTTTTGATAGCTAAGGCTCAGCAGTGTGCTAAGGACAAATGTTGGGACGCATTCAACGCCATCCTTGCTTTGTGCATATATGGCATTATCCTGTTCCCCAGCATGCCTGATTTCGTGGACTTTGATGCATTCCACATATTCGCCTCAGGGAATCCAGTCCCTACTCTGATCGGAGACGTCTACCATTCAGTGCATTACAAGAATGAGAACCGGAGAGGGAAGAATGTCTCATGCTGCGTACCGTTGTTGTACAGGTGGTTTGATAGTCATTTGCCCAAGAGGGGTTCTTCCATCTTGTCTGCAGCCACAGCTGAGTGGCCTGAGCGTCTGATGAGTTTGTCAGCAAAAGACATTGATTGGTTCGTTGACAGAGACAGGTTAGGCACCGAGGTGATCTTCAGTTGTAGTGGGTTTCCTAACGTACCTCTGATAGGTAGGAAGGGTTGCATCAACTACAATCCATCATTGCTAGTTCGTCAGTTTGCATACGCTTTGAGGACTCCACCGAAGGAGGAAGAGGTACGGGAATCTCTGTACCTCACGGGTATTCTAGAGGGGGATTTGTTGTCCAAGCTTCAGTATGCGTGGAACAATATCAGCACGAGAGGAAAGCCTTTGTTGGGGAAGAGCAACAGCCAAGCCTACCCTTCTTATTCAGATTGGATCAGAGCCAGAGCCAGCGCTATAGGGATGCCATTCCCTCATGTCAGACCAGAGAGTCCTCCACCAGTTGAAGAGCCTACCACTGTGTCCATTCATCGACACAACCAGGTATTAGCCGAGTGTGATGAACTGAAGAGGGCAAATGCAGAATTAGAGAAGGAGTTAGCTCAGCTTCGAAGTGAGAGGAACGAAGTCGTGCATGCTCTCAAAAAGCAAGCAGAGTCGGTGAACCAACTGAGTGTGGATTTGGCAAAGCAGATTGCTGATCGGGAACGCTTAGGTCAAGACTTCAGGGCTGCTAATGATGTACTAGCTACGAAGAAGGCCCTGTAATCAATCAGACCAGAGTTGGCCGTAACAACGGATATGATGGATATGGAACTGGGAATGGTAATTGGCAAGAAGACCAACAAGAGGATGCTTTCTCCGGTGGAGGTTTCGAAGGGCCTATGGATGACTCTCAGAGAATCAGGATGCTCGAGGAGCAGATGAAGGGGGTCGTAAATCAAAGTGCTGTTGGCTTAGATATGACAACAATGGGTCTGGTGCCTGGCCTGAGGGTACCAATAAAATTCAAACCTCCTACATTCGACAAGTATAAGGGGGACACCTGTCCAAAGGTGCATGTGCGGTCATATTACAGAAGGATGTCGGCGTATTCTAACGATGAGAGGATGCTAATGCATTTCTTTCAAGATAGCTTGTCGGGCCCTTCCCTCGAGTGGTATATGGGATTGGAACCAACTCATATAAAGACATGGAAGCAGCTGGCTGAAGCATTTGTAGCTCACTATAAGTACAACAGTGACTTGGCACCCAACCGGGTCCAATTGCAGGGATTGTCTCAGAAGAAGGGTGAGAGCTTCAAAGAGTATGCGCAGAGATGGCGCGACATGGCTGTTAGGGTTCATCCTCCTTTGGAGGACAAAGAAATGAATGATATGTTTATAGGAACATTCACTGGCATGTTTTATGACAAGTTGTTTCATACCTCTTTGGACAGTTTCTCAGACTTAATCCTGATGGGAGAGAAGATTGAAAGCAACATTAAACAGGGAAGATTCCAAGCTGAGGAATCCACTGCAGCTGGCAGTAACAGAAGGGCTTTCGGGGGGCGCCGTCAAGGTGATGCAAGCGCAATGTTTGGGGGCCGAGGCCGAGGCCGGGGCAGAGGTCGAAACCAGTACAATCAGCCGCAGCAGGTGGCAAGCATTACTATTCTGTTTCAGCAACAATCGTTTCAGCAACAACCATTTCAGCAACAACCATTTCAACAACAACAGCAGCAACAGCAGCCACAACAGGGGGCACATACTGCCCAGCGCAGATTCCAGGGGGGTAAACCAAGGAGGGTGTTTGAAAAGCCTCCTTCAACGTATGCAGAATTGCTACAGACGTTACTAGGTCTGAACTTGGTGGAAAAGAGAACTCTGGCGCCAATAACAGGCACTCCTCCGTACGGGTATGATGCAAGAAGGCACTGTGAATTCCACTCCGGGGCTCCTGGCCACGATGTAGAGGGTTGCCATGTGTTCAAGCATGTGGTGCAGGATCTATTGGATAGTAAGGCTATCAATTTTGGACAGGCGGGTCCAAACATAGTGCAAAAGCCCATGCCCAATCATGGGGCAAACGCCATTTTAACGGAGGAAGGTTTGAACTTGATTACGAATGTCGACGACCTAAAGACACCGTTGTGCGAGATAAAGAGCAAATTATTGCGAGGTGGTGTGTATCCAGGTTGCGACGAGTATTGTTTAGAGTGTTGGACCCAAGCTAGGGGTTGTGATGAATTAAAGAAGGGGATTCAGACCTTAATAGATGGAGGCACATTGTAATTTGACCGAGCAGCAATTGAAGAACATGCAGGGGTATTAGCAGACAAGCAAAGTGATGTGGCTACTGTGACGATTCCCCGAAAAACGATCACTATAACGGCACCGGCCAAGCGACCGCCGATCACTATCACCAAGGCCGGACCAATCCCGTACGAGAGCACTAAGGCAGTCCCCTGGACATATGGGTTGGAAGTGTATTGTGATGGGGTGAAAATTGATGTTAATAAGAAGCCAGCTGAGGTCGTAGACAACGTTGTCGGTACCGGAGGTATGACAAGAAGTGGGAGAATCTTCATATCGCCTGAGGTAGAGGTTGAACGACTGGCAAAAGGAAAAGGAAAGATGAATGAGACTGCCCATGTGCAGAGGAACGAAAGAGAAACGGCATCGAAGGATGTGGAAAAGTTCATGCGCCTCATTCGCAAGAGCGATTATAAGATTGTTGAGCACCTTCAACAGACGCCGTCAAAGATATCTATACTGTCGTTGCTATTGTGCTCTGAAGCTCACAGAAATGCATTGTTGAAAGTTCTGGATACTTCCTTCGTACCCCAAGATGTTTCCGTGAATCAGCTGGAGGGGGTGTTGGCGCATGTGAATGCAGGCCATAGCTTGGGATTTACGGACTTCGATTTAACCCCGAAGGGGAGAGAGCATAACATGGCGTTGCACGTCTCGGTTGAGTGTAGAGGATCAGTCATGTCTCATGTACTGGTAGACACCGGATCTTCCTTAAACGTGCTGCCCAAGAAAGCGATGATGAAACTGGATGTCAGAGGAATCCTGTGTACGCCTAGTGACTTGGTGGTCAGGGCATTTGATGGTACGCGAAGAATAGTTTTTGGGTCCATAACATTACCTCTACAGGTGGGGCCGGAGGTTTTCGCGACTGAATTTTATATCATGGACATCCAGCCAGCATACAGCTGCCTTCTCGGACGACCCTGGATCCATGGCGCTGGGGCAGTCACGTCTACCTTGCATCAGAAGTTGAAATACATGGTACGGGACAGTGTGGTCACAGTCTGTGGGGAAGAGGATATATTGGTCAGCCATCTGTCATCGTTCAAGTATGTAGAGGTCGACGGCGAGATTCACGAAACACCCTGTCAGGCATTTGAAGGGTTGCGCATCAAAGACAAAGGTCCCGGGCCGAGTAAAGCGTCAGAGGTAGTCGTCTCGTCGTACAAAGAAGCTCAAGCTCTAGTAGAGACTGGTGAGACAAAGGGCTGGGGCAAGGTGTTGGATATTTCCGTGAAGACGGACCGATTTGGGCTGGGATATCAACCATCGTCATTAACACCTACTGTGGGGGCACCCCGTTTCAGAGGACCGATAACCATCACTGCTAGTGGAGTGTGTCATGAGGCCATCAACGCTGCTTCAGAGTCCGACGAAGGAGACAGTGATTGCGACATGGACGCCTGGATTCAGCCGAGCGTGCCAGGACAAGGATTGTGCAATTGGTCTATTCAGGAGATTGTTCCTGTGAGTCTTAAACAGTAATACTTTGTTTTTTAATTGTTAAACAATCTGGTGTCTTGCCCGAGGCATCGTGATTTGCTTAGGGCCGCGCTGTTATGAACATTGCGTGTTTAATCATTAAATAAAAGGCGTTTTTCATGTACAAATATTGTGATCTCTGTTTTTCTTGTTTTGTGTTTACAATAAAATGGCAATGTGGTTATTCGCTTTATACGCATTTTGAAGCATTTAACCATTCCTTTTGCAGGATAACATTTTCAGATGACATCGTTGAACCACCTATGACTCGTCTCGACTTTGAGCACCCGGTATTTCAGGCCGAAGAAGAGATTGTTGAAGATGGTGACGTTCCCGAAGAATTGTCTTGGTTGGTGAAGCAAGAAGAACGAGTCATTCTGCCTCATGAGGAGGTCATCGAAATTATTAACCTGGGGTCGGAAGGGGTTGAAAAGAACATCCGTATAGGAGTCGCGCTGCAGAGCGACGTCAAGCGAAGACTGGTTGAAATGCTCAGAGAGTATAGTGATGTGTTCGCTTGGTCGTATGAAGACATGCCTGGGCTTGATACAGATATGGTGGTGCACCGCCTGCCATTAAAAGAAGAATGCCCGCCGGTCAAGCAGAAGCTTCGCAGAACTAGACCTGATATGGCAGTGAAAATTAAGGAGGAGGTTCAAAAGCAGTGGGACGTTGGTTTCCTAGCTGTTACAAAATATCCCTCATGGGTCGCTAACATCGTACCAGTGCCAAAGAAAGACGGTAAAGTGAGAATGTGCGTAGATTACCGTGATTTGAATAAAGCGAGCCCGAAAGATGATTTTCCGCTTCCTCATATCGATGTGCTAGTTGACAACACTGCTCAATTCTCCGTATTCTCCTTCATGGATGGCTTCTCGGGCTATAATCAGATTAAAATGGCGCCAGAGGACATGGAGAAGACTACTTTCATAACGCCTTGGGGAACATTTTGTTATAAAGTGATGCCCTTCGGATTGAAGAATGCTGGAGCAACGTATCAGCGTGCAATGATGACTCTTTTCCATGATATGATGCATAAGGAGATCGAAGTTTATGTCGACGATATGATTGCCAAATCCCAGACGCAGGAAGAGCATTTGGTGAATCTACTGAGGTTATTCAAAAGGCTTAGGAAGTTCAGGCTGAGATTGAACCCTAACAAGTGCACCTTCGGTGTGAGATCGGGTAAACTGCTGGGGTTTATTGTGAGCGAAAAAGGAATAGATGTTGATCCTGCAAAAATAAAAGCAATACAAGAGATGCCGACGCCTAAAACAGAGAAAGAGGTGCGCGGGTTTTTAGGGAGGTTGAACTATATCGCTCGGTTCATATCTCACCTAACAGCTACGTGTGAGCCATTATTCAAGCTGTTGAAAAAAGACCAAGCTGTAACGTGGAATGAAAATTGTCAAAAGGCGTTCGATAAAATAAAGCAGTATTCGCAGGAGCCTCCTATTTTGATACCCCCAGTGGCATGGAGACCCTTGATTATGTATTGGACAGTTCTTGAGGGAAGTATGGGTTGTGTTCTCGGTCAACACGACGAGACAGGGAGAAAAGAGCATGTGATCTACTACTTGAGTAAGAAGTTTACTGAATGTGAATCTCGATATTCAATGCTCGAAAAAACTTGTTGCGCGCTAGCCTGGGCCGCCAAGCGTTTGAGGCAATACATGCTGAATCATACAACCATGCTCATCTCGAAGATGGATCCTATCAAATATGTATTCGAAAAGCAGGCGTTATCAGGGAGAATTGCCCGTTGGCAGATGGTTTTGACCGAATACGACATCCAGTACGTCTCGCAGAAGGCCATAAAGGGGAGTGTATTATCTGAGTATTTGGCAGAGCAGCCTATTGAAGATTACCAATCGATGAGGTTTGATTTTCCTGACGAGGATATCATGTACCTAAAGATGAAAGATTGTGAAGAGCCGATGCCGGACGAAGGACCAGAATTGGGTTCCAAATGGAAGTTGATCTTTGACGGAGCTGTAAACGCCTATGGTAGCGGAATAGGGGCAATCATCACTACTCCACACGGGTCGCACATCCCGTTTACTGCTCGATTGACCTTTCCAGTTACCAACAATGAAGCCGAATACGAAGCTTGTATCATGGGGCTTGAAGAAGCCATTGATTTGCGAATCAAAAATCTGGATGTATACGGAGACTCAGCTCTGGTGGTGAATCAGATAAAAGGGGAATGGGAGACACGTCAGCCCAATTTGATACCATACATGAATTATGCGAGGAGGTTGCTGCCTTTCTTTGACAAGGTTGAATTGCATCATGTACCGCGAGCGGAGAATCAGATGGCTGACGCCCTGGCCACTTTGTCTTCTATGTACAAAGTCAACTTCTGGAATGAGGCTCCCAGAATTGTTATTTCTCGGCTCGACAGACCCGCCTTCGTGTTTGCCATTGACGAAGCATCTGATGATAAACCATGGTATTTTGATATCCTTAACTTCCTGAAGAATAAAGAGTATCCGGCTGAGGCATCCAGTCACGATCAGAAGACTCTCAGGAGACTGGCGGGTAATTTCTATCTGAATCTGGACGGTGTCTTATACAGAAGAAATCACGATTTGGTGCTACTACGCTGTGTAGACGAAAAGGAGGCGAAGCTGCTCATGGAGGAAATACATGAGGGTACATTTGGTACGCATGCTGGTGGGCATGCCATGACAAGGAAGCTGCTGCGGGCAGGTTATTTTTGGCTAACTATGGAAACGAATTGTTTCAAGTTTGCGAAGAAGTGTCATAAGTGCCAAATCTATGCTGATAAGATCCATGTGCCTCCGAGTCCTCTGAATGTGATGTCATCGCCATGGCCATTCTCGATGTGGGGCATCGGTATGATTGGAAAGATCGAGCCGACGGCTTCTAATGGACACCGGTTCATTCTAATAGCAATCGATTATTTCACCAAATGGGTGGAAGCGGCATCTTACGCAAATGTGACTAAGCAGGTGGTAGCCAGATTCATCAGGAGAGATATCATTTGCAGATATGGAATCCCCGAGCGGATAATCACTGACAATGGTTCAAACCTGAATAACAAAATGATGAAGGAGCTCTGTCATAATTTTAAGATCGAGCATCACAACTCCTCCCCTTACCGACCCAAGATGAATGGCGCTGTTGAAGCGGCCAATAAGAATATAAAGAAGATCGTTCAGAAGATGGTGGTGACCTATAAGGATTGGCATAAGATGCTACCTTTTGCTCTGCACGATTATCGTACGACGGTACGCACATCAACCGAGGCAACCCCGTTCTTATTGGTATATGGAATGGAAGTAGTGCTACCACTGGAAGTCGAGATTCCTTCTCTGAGAGTACTACGAGATGTCCAACTAGACGAGGCAGAATGGGTGAAAGACAGGTTGAACCAGCTAAGTTTAATGGATGAGAAGAGGCTAGCTTCTCTAGCATACGGTCGTTTGTACCAGAGCCGAATGAAGAAAGCATATGATAAGAAGATACGTCCTCGGAGCTTTCAGACGGGTGACCTTGTGCTGAAAAGGATTCTCCCGCCGCAGGCAGATCACAGGGGCAAGTGGACCCCCAACTATGAAGGGCCATACGTTGTCAAAAAAGTCTTTTCAGGAGGGGCTTTATTGTTGTCCACCATGGACGGTGAAGACTTTACGTCGCCTGTGAATTCGGACGCAGTTAAAAAATACTTTGCTTGAAATTGACCCGCTGGACAGAAAAAAGAGAGTCCAGGCAAAAATGGGGCATCCTGGCGAACCAAAAACAGAATGAAAGGTTCGGGCAAAAGTTAGGGATAAAATTGAAAAAATGTACACCCGCGAAGTTGAAAACCTACACTGGGCGGCTTCGGCAAAAAGGGGTATCCCGGTGAACTGAAAACCCGTAAAGGGCGGTTCACGCAAAAGTTAGGGATTTGAAAAGCAAATGACTGCGGTCCGAATTTGATACTGCAGTGAGCATTGGTGCGGGAGAATATACCTGAGGGGTCGATTATCAGATACAATCTCTTCGGAAGTGTGGATACCGGGAAAGCATTAGAGTCGGGCGAGTCATAGGAGGATCAGTTCATAATGTTCGTCTGCATCCCGTTGCCGACATGTGTACAAATTTGATTTGTCATTATATTTATGCTTCTTGTGCATACTTGTATATTTGTGGTGCGTAGCTTCCTCTTTTCAGGAGTTACATCCCGTGTACAAAACTCCGCCCATTTAGGGGCTCAATCAATAAAACATGTTATTCAGTATGTGATGCTGGTTCTTTACTGTTTTGTGCATGATAAACGCCTAGGTTTAATGAAACTAGCGTGTGTATAACGTCGCTGGCCCTTGCCAATAATTGCTAAAACTTTGAATTAACTGAAAATAATGCCACTAATGCTAACCTGAATAGATTTGGTTGCGTAGACTTGTCTTGTCTTGTTTGTGGTGTTGCAGGGTTCATAGCCGTATGAGGTGGATGATCAAAAGATTGCAGTATGGACCAGAAGCTCATAAACGAAAGACTCGATCCCCATGCAGGTTGCGCTTCTGAAATGACAATGTTCCTTACTGAAGAAGGATCGAATTTCCCAGCCAGTCGTAGCTTATCCAAAGGATATTCTCCGGCAAAGTCATTTATCCTCAGCAAAGTTTGGCAATTCCAAGATTGTAGGATGTATTCAGACGGTGTGGTGTCCCCCAGAAGGATTCCCCTATCTCAAGCAGAGTGGTTTAGCCTCAGAAGATTAACATTTCCAACTCGTGAGCTGTACTCAGGCAGTCTACCCGTCCCAGTAGGATCGTTTACTCTCCCCCAGCGGAGTCAGTTGATTTTCCTCAAGAGAATCGTTTCGTCCCCAGCGGAGTTCTCTTTCCAGCAAATGTCCTCTTTCCTCCCAGTGGAACTCGAAGATTAAGACTCTCCCCGGCAGAGTTGGTTGTGTATCCTGGCATTTATTTTGTCGGAATACCGTGTGATACCCGTTCACTCCCCAGCAGAAGTCCAATCAGGATTGGCGCATTCAACTATCCCTCAGCAAAGTTGGCTTCACTTTTCCAGCATTTATTTTGCTGGAATAATTTTGTAACATCTGGTTACCCCCAGCGGAGTTGGCGTTGTCATCAGCATTTATTTTGCTGAGGCGGTTTCTGTATCCCAGCAGTTTGAGTCTGCATTTGCATCGGCATATAGTGTCATACTTACATCCACCAAATAAAAGCGCGTAGCATTTCCATGTCGAGTGGAGCATTGCGTCATTGTCAAACATATGCATTTTGAAACATAAACTAGGTTGGTTAACCGTTTGTTTTCAAGTATTGTTTCCCATGCAGGTGGAGGGAGCTCTTGCTCAAATGAATTACTAGACATTCGAGGTCTCGCTGTAAGACGTGTGATGATACGGTTCATCTTACTATTTTCCCCACAGAGTTATTATGTTAAGTTTCTCTTTGTCCCCGAGCAGAGTTATTTGGTTGGATTTCTCTTGTTTTCCCCACCAGAGTTGCTTGTTGAAGTTTCTTTAATCCGACCAGCGGATTATTTTCTTCAAGTTTGTTGTTACGTCAGCATCACAGGGTTTCATGAACCAGAATTCCAGAGGCTGCCGCCGGTTGTCAGAGCAGGCGTCCGGTAGTTTGGTTTCCGAATATCCTCAGTAGAGTCCGCCCCAAAGTCGCTGTCACGTTAGTGCTAAGAAATTTGTGGGTTGGGACCAATGGAGAAATGGGTCCTGACGTGGACAATCTATTCCTATATTAACGGGATTTCTTCGTGCTAGAGAAGTGGGTGTCCTAACGTGGACAGATTTATTTCCCCGGGTTGATGAGATGTGCTAGTCCTAACGTGGACAGATTTGATTTCTCCGTATTGATTGAATGTGAAGTCCTGACGTGGACAAAATTGATTACTCTTTGCATTGGTGTCCTAACGTGGACCATTTATTCCCAGCAGATATCTTTCTTCATAATGGTGAAATGTGTGTCCTGACATGGACAAGTTCATAGTTCCTTGGGTTGACAAGACGCACGAGTCCTGACGTGGACAAATTTATCTCTTCGTGTTGGCGAAGCATGTGTCCTGACGTGGACAAGTTTTATTTCCTCAGCGAGTCAAGATGTGAGTCCTGACGTGGACAAATCAAGACGAGGTGTGAGTCCTAACGTGGACGATGTATTCCTAACGTGGAAAAGTTTAGTCCTAACGTGGACGATGTATTCCTGACGTGGAAATAGTATTCCTAACGTGGAAAGTTTAGTCCTGACGTGGACAGATCCAGACGAGGTCTTATTCCTAACGTGGAAAAAGTTTATTCCTAACGTGGAAAAGAGTTATTCCTAACGTGGAAAGTTTATTCCTAACGTGGACAATTTATTCCTGGCGTGGACAATTCATTCCTATGTTGATAGGATCCACTCATGCTGATAGAATGCAGACGAGTCATCCCCAGCGAAGTCGCCGAGATTTTTCCGTGTTGACGGCAGGTGGAGTCCTAACGTGGACAAGTTTAGTTGAGATTTCTTCGTGTTGACGAAACAGGCGTCCTAACATGGACAAAGTTCTCTCCCTCCGATGATAGAATCTTTTTCAGGCTGATGAAAATAATCCTCAGCACGGTCGCTAATGGATCAGTTTGTTGCCGTAACAACCAGATCCAGTCAGCAGATGTTGTTATTCAAGCAGTTTGTGCAGTTTATTTCTGCGGTTGGCAAATTTCCGGGTTCTTAGTATTCAACCGTCTCGTACCTCGAATGTTTGAAGGCAGTTCTCTCTTCACCCAATCGGGTCCAAGTCGCTTGAATAGGGGCAGCTGTTGCACCCTAAAATTTGCTCAACCTTTTTCACTTGGTTTATGTTTCAATTGCATTAGCATTTGCGTAGTAGATCATATACATAATTCATCTGCATAGCATAACATAGTAAGTCATCTAACAAGGGACCAGGTACTATTCTCATCTCTATGAGCCTATCAAGAGGTTATTAGTCAAATTCAATCTTAGTCAAGTCATCAGAAAGAAATTGAAGTCTAAAGAAGTCATTGGACCAAGCAGTGGATCTATCTCCTATCTTGAGGGTATTTGAAGACCATCAAAGAAGTTGTGAGTTGTGAATTGAGGTCATGGAGGGTATACAGACATCATGGAGGACCTAGAGGGTCATTTTGAAAGTGAGACAAGTCATTGATGTGATCACAAGAGTTACAGTTGAAGACAGTCAACTAGGGTTTCATCTGGGTCAACCCTAGGCCAACCCTAGGTCAAATGATTGATTGAAGGGCATCAAAGCCTATTTGAAAGATGTGGGGTTCATCATTTGACATATAGATATGGATGTGGTGTTGTGCCAAGGAGAAATCAAGAGGAAGAGGAGTTTCTAAATTAGGGTTTCTGTGTAAAATCCCTTGGTTTAGGTCAAACTTCCAAGCAAGATAAGTTAAAATGAAAGCTTCAAATGGATCCTTGGCCAACATGAAACTTGTAGAGGATCTCAAGACCTTTAATTTGAGTGGTGGAAGACATCAAGGATATTTATGGAACTCAAGTTATGGTTCTTGCAAGTTACAGGTCATCTGAGGTATCTGAAATTTTATCTGTGAAAGTTACTTGTCTTCCAAGCAACTTTTACCCCTCAAGGAGCTTTCAAATGGATTTCTGGTCAACATGAGAGTTGTTCCTAATTGTCTTAGCTTTCTATAAAGGTATGGTATGCCTTCATCTTATTTTTGGAACTCTACTTATGGCCTTGGCAAGCAAAGGGTATTTTGGTCATTTGGGAATTACAGGTCATTTCAAGCCTATGCCCAAAACTCATACAAGGAAGCTTCAAATGAAAAACTTCACAACATCAAACTTGCTCCAAATGACATTTTGAGTCTAGAAAAGTGATCATGAAAGTTTGTAAAAGCTCATAGCTCAAGGTTCCAAATTTGGTCATTTAAAAGATGAATTTAATGAATAAAAGTGACCTAAAAATGGGATTTTTCATAACATGGCCAAATGGGATGAAATTATAGGTCATTTTGATTGGAAAAAATGTTTTAAGAACATTGGCAAAAGTAGATTTTTGAGTTTGGTTCAAAGTTTGGAAGTTATGCTAGTTGGCTTACAAAGGAAGTAACATATCCAAAATTCAAGGAAATTGTGCATAAGAAGGTTCTAACAAGTTCTAGAGAGTTCTATGATCAGCTATATATTGATAAGAGTGGCTCCAATCTTTGGTTGCACTTCATTTTGATCAAAAACACCAAGTTTCATCTCATTCTTCAACTTTGCAAATCACATAAGAACTCTATCAAATCTTCATCATTCTCCACAATTCTTGATCCTATCATCATCTACATCCATCATAGATCAAGTTTCCATCAAGATCTGGCTTAATTGAAGTAGAATTCGTGCTATCCAAGTGCATCATCCAAATTGCAAAAGGAAGTGGTTACAAGAATCCAAGGGGTTTGAGCAAGAACTACTGCATACAGAATCAAGATCTTGGTTAATTGATTGCCATTGGAGCATTGCTGAGCTTGAAGTGGTGATTTCCTCCATCTGTTTTCAACTTTAAACCAGGTTAGTGTTTTCTTCGAATTGGTTAGAATTAGTTAGCATGATGAAGAATCTTTAGGTTAGAATGGTTAGGCATAGGTAGAGGATCATTTCTGATGAATTTGAGAACATTTCATGGAGTTCACCATTGAAGCACCAAAACTGTTGAGCCTTAGAACATCTAGGTTAGGGCATGATAATCTTAGCTAGATAGATGAAAATGATCAGCATAGCATGTGGAACGCATTAGGGTAAGAGTTAGAAGGAATCCTCAAGATTGATAGCAGTGTAAAATGGTGGAACCAAGGTCTTCTACCTATCGGGTTTGGTTATTGATTGAGTTTTGGAGGAAACTGAGTCCATGGTTGTGTAGAGGAGAAGATGTAGAGCAATTTTGTTTTTTACAGAATTGAGGTTGTATGAGTATGATGAACTCTGGTTGGTGCAAGCTCGCGCATGGTTCTTTAATGGTGGAAACCCTAACTTTGGAGAAGAAACATGAGGGTCGTTGGATCCTTCATAAGACTTTGACTGAGCAGCTGATCTAACGGCCACGATTTAAAGCTGGAAATAGAAGGGAATTCAAAGATGTGAAACGCGCCGTTTCACTTAAGTTTCTGATGGGCTTAAGTTGCCCTTGCTTTTCGCACCCCTAGTATCCAGGCCCAACCTCATATGAACTATTATTTTTACTTTCTGCACTGTTTGTGGTTTATTTCTTTTTGATTTTTTTCCTGATCAACTGGGCCCAGACGCGCCTTGCTATGCGCGCCCCCCAGTCTGGGCCCATCATCCTTTTTTAACTGAAACAATCACTAACTGCACCCCTAACCTCATCTAATTCATATTAATTTCACTCAATTTTTTTTTAATTCTTTGAAAAATCATAACAAATTGGAAATTTCATATTTTTAAATGGTTGTTTTTGCATCTTTTTCATCTTTCTGTTAAGAAAATTGTCATATAATAAAATTAGCATTTTATTTCATTTTTGCATTTTTAGTATATTTTTCTTTTAAATAGGTTTAAATAATGTTTAGTTTAATACTTGATATTGTTGATTTTAGTTTAGATAAACCCTTGTATATTTTGGACCCATTCTTTTTAGAGTACTTCACTTAGGACTTTAATCTTCATATGAAATTTAATTCATGATTGTAGGACTTAATTTTAGATGATTTTTTTAGGTGTGATTAGGAGAATCAAAACTAGGGTTTAGAGATAACATAGGTGTAGTAAATCATTTCTTTTAGGAGTTGTAGTTTGAATTTTGGGGTATGGGACTATAGGGGTATTATGGGTAGATAATAGACCCTTAGGAATTACTAGGTTTCCCCTATTCTACTATTACTATTAGTGTATTGCTTGTATTTGATTGACTGTGTGGTGTGCCCTCTCTAGGGTTATTATTTGACTGTGTGGGGTATTGGGCTTGTTTGGGGCTTGGGTTTTGAGTTGAAGACTGTGCTGATGAAGTCCATTGAAGATTAAGAGAATGAAGACCAATTTCTAGAGTTGGTGAAGAGCATCTTGCTGGCAGCTGTTGAAGGTTATAGGGTTTAGGAGCTAGGCAGAGCTCTAGAGTAGAAAACTTGATTCACAAACATGGAAGGTCTTGTCTGCCTCCATTCTTTCTCTATGATTCAAAGTCTCTTTTAAATATCCACCTCCTTCCTTTGGAAGGATTAGTGAATGTATTTAAAAGATAGAACTTTTGAGAGAAAATTGTCTGTATAATGTTAACAGTTAATGAGCCACCCTTGGTAGGCAATTGACTGCTTAACATCTTATTCATCTTGTTAACTACTGATCCTCTTGATTGGAACTTGAAGAAAAGCCCTGGGAGATTGAAGACAAAGACCTTGCTTGAAGGCTTGAAGAGGAGGACTGATACTTGGAGCTGGTAGATGTTTGGAGATGACTTGAAGACAGATGCTGATGAAGACTGCTGTTGCTGTTTATTTTAGCTGTTTAACTTTTGATGTATTGTCTGAATTTCCCTGACTGTATTGCTTGCTGTTTAACCTGTTAGGTTGAAAGTGAATTTTGTTCACTTTTGCCTATTGTTTTCTAGGTTCGAGGTTGAGTGGGACTCTCTTGCCTCGCTTGTATTGTTGCATCCATGCATTTTACTGCTTTATTGTATATATGTTATCGTTTCTGTTTCCGTCTATTCCCTTAGGATCTCTGTTTCTCTCTGCGCAAGAGAGGAGCATAATAGACATTAGGTCTTAACCCATGCATGATAACATTAGGTTAGTGTGATTCCCTTTGCAACCATAGGTTAGAGTTCTGTCTCTTCTTTCTCAAAACAAACAGAAAAACACAATAAATATTTCAAACACAATCAAAGACACTTCTTCCATAAAAGAATGTGAACTCATCAAAACGTCAATTTTGTCCGCCTGGACTGTTAATCAGAAAAACCCTTTTCAGAAGGAATAAAAACAATCAAGACAGACTTGTGTCGTACGTGGCCCGAACTATGTTTGCTCTGATCTTTCATGCTGTATGAAAGTACGTAGGCATAGGATGCGATATCCTAGCGAGCAACCTTCCCCTCCTTTCCCGTAGGTAGGCGAACTACGTTAACTCTGATTTCTCGTTCCAGACGGGAATACGTAGGCATAAAGTGTGATACTTTGCCGAGTCATTTTCTTTCTTTTAACCCCTGACCCGTAGAGTAGATAGAATAACAATCTTTTCGACCGAAAACAAGCGTGGATCCCGTCGAGTACGACGGACGTGAGGGGTGCTAATACCTTCCCCTTGCGTAACCGACTCCCGAATCCAGGATTTGGTTGCGATGACCATTCCTTTCCCGTTTTGCGTTAGGTTTACTCTGAGCGTTTCCTTTCCCTCCGTTGGGATAAATAACGCACGGTGGCGACTCTTCTGTTCAGCCGGCGCCGATTTTCGCAGTAGCGACACGATGTACTATTTAAACTCTGATGAAAATTTTATTGTGCACTTGAATGATTTTATTTATTTAATTGGGGGTATAGAGAGGGGTGTTACACAAAGAGCCAAACAAACCGTCAGAACGTCCAATTCGCGGTCGTTTTTGCCAAACCACCGTGCCTAAATCATCAGAAAACCAAGGAATCCAGCGGTTCATCATCAAAGGGATAGACGAATCGTGCGTCAAAGGAGAACCCAGCAGCGACAAAGTCCAAGCGAGCTCACCAGTCATCCGCCGGCGGCCAAGGACCCTGAGAGCATCAAAATCCATCAACAAACCTCGTAAGAAAAATTCGTAATATTTCATGTTCATATGTGGTTGCTGTTGTTTATTGCATAGAAAAGAGAAGAGGATGACAAAGCTGAAAAAATGAAACGAAAAGCTCAAAAAGGGCTCTCATGGCGCCGCCCTCAAGGGAGAGGAAGGAGGGTTATGAAAAAACCATAATGGAAATGTTCAACGTGAAATCATAATCCCTTTCTCAATTTATTTACTTTTTTTTGTATTGTATTTTATTTTTTCTTCTTCTTATTATTATTATTATTATTATTATTATTATTATTATTATTATTATTATTATTATTATTATTATTATTATTATTATTATTATTATTATTATTATTAGTGTGTAATGTTATAGGAGGATTAAAATTGTTAACATAACTTAGTAATTAGATTAGGTAGAGCATTTTATGAGTAAAACAATTTCTTAAATTAAAACATTTCCTTTTTTTTAATTAAATTATTTTTAAAAAAATCAAAACTTTTTTGTCAAAACATTTAAAATAAAAACCTTTTTTCCACTTAATTAAAGCCTTTTTAATTAAAAACTCTAAAAAAAAATGTGAAACCTTTTTAGAATTAAACCCCTTTTCTTAACATTAATTCCTTTTTTTAAAAATTAAAACGTTCAAAATCACTTTTAAATTACAAACCATTTTGTTAATAAAAACATTTTTTATAATTACAATTTTTATTTCTTAAAATTAGTTAGAAACTCATTTTAATTTTAATTAGGGACATTTCTTTAAAACTTAACCTTTAGAAATTTAAAAAAAAAAACCTTTCTTTTTAGTTGGAAATTAAAATTCTTTTTTAAGTAATTACTAACAATTTTTTTAAAAAGAAATTAAAATTAACTGTTCTTTTTAAATGAAAATTAAAAAAAGAAAAAAAAAAGAATTCCTAACCATCCCGTTTAATTTTTGTCTGACCGTCATTTAAGTCTTGTTTGTCTATGTTCACTAATCCGTGATTTTTTTTCGTGCTTCATTTTTTCCGGTTGTAATTATGCGAGGACATCGTTGCTCTTATTCCGTCATTATTTTTATATTTTTCATAGTTGTAACTTATGCGAGTATATCGTCGTTGTGCATGTCCTTTATTGCTTTCGCACTTTCTCGTGTTTTCTTATTGTCGTTTAATCATTTTGCACTACTCACCGTTAAAACCTTCTGAAGGATTAGGTCTAACCATTTGACTGCCGAGTCAATAGCCCTAACCTTTGACCATTTCAAAAGCCTAACTTCCTAGGCGTTCCGCCGTGGACCGAAATCCCTTTACCCTAGCATTAGGTTAAGGAGTTGCCGCACTCCATTTTAGAGTTTCCCGTCGTGGAATACCTCTTTGACCCTTTTAATTTCAATTCAAATTTCAACGTAGAAATAGGAGTCGCCGCACTCCATGTAAGCGCTTCCCTATGAACGCTTATTCCCCATTGAAACCTTGACCACCGTCAAGAAGTTTCTAACCTCCCTTTCAAGGGGAACTACGATTACTCTGATTTCATCCCCTATCTCAGATACGTAGGCACAAGATGCGAGTCTTGGCGAGTAAACTTAGGACTAACCCTTAGGTCTTTCTTTCACTTTTAAACCTTAGCACATATACCTTAAAGTAGATAATAAAGCAAAATAGTAAACTTTAAATAAAAGGTTCCTGTAGAGTACTACAGAAGTTTAGGGTGCTAATACCTTTCCTAAGCTTAACCAACCCCTTACCTAGGTCTCTCCCCGCATTGTTTACGATGCAAAAATTAGGTTTTTTTTCCTTTGACCTTTTCCTTCGGATAAATCAAAGATCGGTTGTGAACTAAAGATGTGATTCAAATTAATTAATAATTTGATATCCTATTCTCACCGCAACAGAAAATGACGACTTCACTAGGGAACTCCTAACTTTTAAGGGTTACTCATACTTTGTTTATTTTCTACTATTTGATTTATTATTTGTTTTCTTGTATATAATATATCATTGTACCTTGCTTGGGGTATCTATTTTGTTGTGAGATAAGTCCTACACCCGGACTTGAGTGAACTTATTATAGGAAGGTGATATATTCGACGAGGCTTATAGGGAGTGATTCCCGACCAAGCTGACTTGAGAATCATCGCTCAGTTGAGGCCTTTTGAAAGGTAGTTCTGTTGAACGAGTATTCGTGAAAACACTTACTATCTTCAATTAGAGCATGTGATATTGGGGACCGTAGTACCTTAACACCACCTTGGCCTTATCTGGGACGTAGTGCAAGGACTATAAGGGAGTATTCCCAAAATAGTTTTTATGCGATACTACACTCAAAAGAGGTTCTCTTGAGAATATTATTAACCACCGAGTCAATCGGGAAATTGATAATATCCAAAAGATGGGCTGATGACCTTAGGCACTTCTTTAGAACCCTTGTCTGCACGTACAACTAACCTATAGTACATACCTTTTGGGGATGGATAGACCTTAATTCCATTCATTGTTCCTCTAACCTAGGACTTTGTGTGTGTTTGTGAATTACATCCATCAAGTATTATATCGCATTAGATTTCATGGAATTCAACTTTACTTATAAACATTGCAGGATACCATGGATTGCAAAAGGAATAATACTTTGAAATATACTTTTAAAAGTCCTAAGTTGGATGACCTAAGAAATTTAGGAGCTTTGGTTGAAGATCAGGAAGGATTCAATAACAAGTATGTGAAGTTGTTGTCTTTATTAAGACTCCGAATGGACGAGGGACTTCTTTCTACTTTGTTGCAGTTCTGTGATCCGGATTATCATTGCTTTACGTTCCCAGACTATCAACTCTTGCCCTCTTTAGAAGAGTACTCTTATTTGGTTGGCTTACCTATTCTGGATGACACTCCTTTCCCCTTCTTAGAAAAGGACCCTAAAGAGTAAGACATTTCTAGAGCCACATGCTTAAAGGTATCCGACATCAAGGGCAATATGATCGCCAAAGGTGGAACTTTTGGGTTACCTACAAATTTCTTAATCAAGAAGGCCTAATATTATGCTGATCATTTAAGCATGCCTACCTTTGAGGCAATCCTCGCCTTGCTTATTTATGGAGTGTTACTTTTCCCGAGTTTTGAAGGATTCATTGACCTTAACACCATCAAAATATTCATGAAGAATAATCCAGTACCAACTTTATTGGGTAACACTTATCATTTCGTGCATCTCCGAAACTTTCATGGCGAAGGGATGGTCACCTGTTGCGTGCCTTTTTTAAACAAGTGGTTTATTTCGCACTTGCCCAAGTCTGCTTCTTTTTTGGATCTTGACAAAGGACTCTGGTCACAAAGGATTATGGCCCAAACCCACTCGGACATTGATTGGTATAACTGTGTGCATGATGGGACATTAATCATTGATGGTTGTGAAGACTTTGCCAATATGCCCTTGCTCGGCTTTAATGGAGGAATCAGTTACAATCCAATCTTAGCACGCCGACAGTTAGGACATCTGTTAAAGGAACCACCTAAGAGTGTTCATGTGGAGAAAATCTTCTTTAAAGACAACAAAGAACTTCAAGATCAGATTGTATCTGCCTGGCGTCACTTGCGTAAGAAAGGTAGAGAAAGTCTGGGAAAGCCTAATTGTGTGTCCATGCAACCGTACCTTCATTGGGTCTGAGAACGAGCCATCAAATTTAAGATGCCTTATCCTCGCAAAGATCCTTTACCTCCAAGAAGGGAACCCATCCTAGTGTTCATATCCGAAGCTGAAACGTTAAAGATCGCCTTGAGAAAAGCACAACATGAGGCAGAGGCATGGAAGAATAAATATCAGGTTATCGTCAGTGAGAGTGCTGAACTTCATAAGCAGCTTCAGTTGAAGAATGAAAAGGTACTTTCCTACAAGAAGAGAAGAATCTACGAGGATTTATTTTCCTCTGACTCTCCGCCTACTCGTTGAAGTCGTGGACATTTCTTCCTTAGGACTTTATTAGCTTTTATTTAGCTATTTTCAATTAAGACTTTTCTCTTAAGAACATTATTTATAATCCATTTTCAAAAGTAATAAATAAAATTTCCTCAGTATCCCACGACATTCGTAAATATTTGAATTCCATAAAATCATTCATTCGCATTTTGCATTTTAGCATCATATTTTTGCATTGCATGTGTCTCCCGGTTTCTCATTATCGGTTCTCTCGCCTTCCAGTTTCGTCGCCCTGAGTTCTCCGCATCAGTACAATACTAGAGCCCAAGCTCAGAAGAGGATGGAAGAGCATATTCAAGAGATCGACTATGTTAGTAATGAACTCGAAGATCTTCGAGGAAGCGTAAGGTAGATTATGGAGATGATACAGGCTCTTAATGCAAAGATGGATAGTCAGCCTATAGTTGTCTTTGAGATTATCAATACTGTTGCAGATCCTCAACTAGTTGTTACTGTTTAGAACATACCTCCTCATAGTCTTTAACTCAGTTTGGTGCATACTACTATTGCTCAACCTGTTCGGCCAGGTGGCCCTCCAAAGTGTAAAACTCCAAGCTTCGACCATCATAAAGGAGCTACACGCCTGAGGAGTCTCTCGAGCAGGTATAACGTAAAATGGTTGCTCATCAACCTTGGCGACGTCCTCCTAGTTATGTTCAAGGTTATCTGGTTCAGTATGCTCAATAGCCCTATGTAGCTACTATTACATCTCCTTTCAATCAACAGTTTCCTACATACCAGCCTGTGCAACCAGCTCTGGTCTATCAGCATCTGGTATATCAAAAACCTCCCAGTTATCAGCCTGCACAAGCTCCTATCAACTATCGACGAGTGTTGAATGCTCCTACTTATCAGCAACCTAAGAATCAAGCACCTCGTCAGAATGGTCCGAATAGGAAACAGTGCAAGTCTCGTCCTCCGATTCTGATGACTTTTACCGAGTTGTACCCCTCATTAGTGCAACAAGGTCTGGTTATTACCCGAGTTTTGGGTTTACCTCCCAATCCTTTTCCTGCCAATTACAATGCCGCCGCTCATTGTTTATTTCATGAGGGTGTGCCCGACCATGATTTGTAGAATTGTTTTTCTCTTAAGAACCTTGTCAGAGAATTGTTGGAAAAGAAGATTCTGTGTTTTGATGATCCTCAGCCGAAGATCGAGACTCGTCTCAGGGTTTTCCATTTTCCAAGTTCAAGCTCTACAAAGCATGTTTTCAACATATCTCAGCCAGTCACTTCTCCCGTGAATCATTCGAAGCCGATAATTATTCAGGAGTCTAGGCCATTTCATTTCAGTATTCCTTAAGATGATGTGACCACGGTCAACGAAGAATCTGGGAAAGTTATTCTGAAGGAAGATTTAAAGACTGATAATGAAGTAGTGACAGATATAGTTGGGGCAAGTAGGACGGCTCGCAGTGAGCATATCTACACTCCCCATTCCAATGAGGATCCGCCAAAGGAAACCATTATTATTGTGTCGGTGTTGAATACGAAGCCTTCATAAACTCCTTTAGACAATTCTTTTTGTTTATTTATATGTATTATGTTTCTTTGATTAAGCATAAGTATCATGTACGAACTTGCTTATTTTGAATAATCAATGCATATGTTTGTCTTGAAGAAATCCATTCGTATTCACTCACAAAAATATTTAATCCCAACTTTACTCGATCTCGCTTTGATAGAGAATTGGGAGGAGGAGGATGAACCAAAAACATCAGATCTATTGTCGTATGCTTTCGATTGAAACCTGCTGATGATGTAAGGCATTGTTTCAAATCCTAAACACTGGAGACATAAGGATGATAATCCCTCTTTCACCCCTTTTGAGCCTTGAAGTCGGAGTTTCTTCTGTTCCAAATAAAAACCCTCATCTTAACCTAGGGCAGGGTAGTTTTTCAGTTAAGTCGATCGAGCGCTCAAACTCACAAAAAGGAGGAGCGAACCTTCAAAGATCTATCCTTAGCATCTTAGGAAGTCAAAAAACACAATGATCATCCCTCAACTACTTAATGAGTGGGGCAGTCACAAGCTTTCAAAAGAGTCATACGACTTGTTCAAAAAAATATAAGAGCTCGCTAAGTCAAAACCTATGAAGGAGACTTAGGAAAAACTGAGGCATCTCGCTGGATTCCAACGTCAAATCCAAAAGACGTCGTCCAGGCAAAAGTTAGGGAATAAAATTCCGGAAAGAAAACAAGGGTTTACAATAAGGAACCCCAATAAAGAGAAAATTCGTGTGACCAAACACCAAAAGAACATAGGTGAGTAATTGCCATGTCCAAAGCCTTAATGGTTCCTCGACCGTATCAAATCTGCTTGAGATATGAGTGCTCGTATCCGGTTAACTGAATTAGGATTGGAGAACGTCACGATGAATGGGTGGGTAAAAATAAACTTTGAGCCTTTATCCTTTGTTTCTTAAACCGTGAACCAAGCCACGATACAACCATTAAAAACCTAATTGAAGTAGGACTTCGTTTGAAAGCATACTCGACTGGATAATGTTTCCTGACTCCTAGGAGCTATGCTCAATTTAATGTTGGCATTATAAACTAAATTTATGTCCTAACTAGTGATTTAATCACAAGTTATTGCGATATCTTTTTCAAAACAAAAACTTCAAGACAAATATACATGTTGCATGGATAGTTTCAAGATTAGCATTTCACGCGTGTTGGTTTTGCCTGATATTTTAGAAACTTACATATAAATGTCGGTAATGGAGCTTAAAGGTCCTACTAAACAGGGGCAGGAGGTTTCTAAATCATTTCCTGATGCAAGCCTAACTCTCTTAAGAGCTACTTCTGGAAGACTCAGTCATGACACCGTCGATCTGAGCCAGTTACATCGAGATCCGACTAAATCTCTCTAAGAAGTTTGAAGATATTGGGGCAATCGGATTCCATGTTCTCTGTAAAATCCTCTCGAGATGAATCTTTCTCATGAAGCAGGTACTCTGGGGCATGAGGTATTTTTCAAAATGGCGACTATTCTAAAGCCCGTTGAGATCAAAACTAGCTTTGTTTCATAACATTCTTCATGCACCCGATATCCCCGGTATCCTCCAAGTGATACATATGTTCTTGAAAACCCACTCTCAGGGATTCATATGCTCCTCAGTGGAATTTCCTTACTTTCCTCAGGAAATACTCCCTCAGGAGATTGTTGTATTTTCCCTAAGAAGTCAGGATACTTTCCCCAGGGATGTCTGTTGAATTCTCCACAATAAGTCTGATGAATCCTCCCTAGGGATGTTTGATATATTCTATCCCCAGTAGGATGTACCTTTCTCCCAAGAAGTTTAGGTACTACTCCCAGGAAGTTGCTACACTACCTCCATGAAGCTGCTTAACTCTATATCTTCCCCACGAAGCGGATATTTATTTTATCCCCAGAAGTCTTTGATCCTAAGATTTTCTTCGGCTGATTATGATTCATGATACCGCATCCCTCCAGTGAAGCTCGAATACCGTACTCTTCAGTGAGGTCATATCGTATCCCCAAGTGGATTATTTTCCCCTAGAGAAGTTAGAACTTTGAAGCCAGATTCGGTTCTACCATCAACTTTGCCTATCCCTCGATAGATATACTGTTGTAGAGGACACCGGGTATCCCCGTCGAGATGTTTATTTCATCTCATGTGTCCTCCTCTCATCTGTTTTGTCAACATATGCATGAGTGTTAGCATAAGCATTATGTACTCATTTGATCTACATACGTAAGTTAACATACACATTAGCATTTGCATGCTTGCTATTTGTCATCATCCTTTGTCGTTACCGCCAAGTAACTGGGTTTATCTGCTCTCTCCAAGTAGATCGTCATCCCTAAGCACAAAATACTCATTTATTTCCAGTTTCCCCATAGAGTTCAACCCTCGTGGACGATGGTTATTTTTGTTATCTTTCCGCGATAGGATTAGATAATCCCATTTCGAGTTCATTCCCTCAATGGAGTCTTGTTTGACAGTTCTTTTTAGCTCAATTCTAGATCGGACTTTGGTCCGTCGGTTTCCGAACCTACCTGGACGTGCATTTATTTTGCACTATCTTTCAAGAAAAGCCTTTACAATCCTTTGCAGATATGCAACAGTTCCCTGTCTGAGAAGCTTATCACTACAACAGCAGATATGCGACAGTTCTCAATCAAGAAGCTTATCATCATTGCACTCTATGATCTTGATATTATTACATTTTACAACGTCGATACGCGATAGTTCTCGCCTGAAAAGCGTATCATTACATCTTTCAACAGCAGTATGTGACAATTCTTGTACAAGAAGCTTATCATTACATTCAATCGGTATGCGACAAATCTCGTACAAGAAGCCTATCATTACACAATCATTACGCAATCTTCATTACAACCTTCATTACAATTTACATTTTATAACCTCTACAAGTGGTTCTCATCCGAGAAGCTTATCATTGTTACTCTTGCAAATAAGCGGTATTTCTCGCCTGGTAAGCTTATCCTATCTTCATCATGAGTAGCAGCAAGTGGCCATCTCCATCGAGAATCTAGTTTCCATTTCCTTTTCATCTTGAAGAGGGGGGAGGTTTAAACTGAATCATGGTCAGGGGAACACTGACCTTGAACGTGAATAAGTTTATTTCACCCTTTAGTAAAAGAAGGAATTGAATCATATTCAAGAGAGCACGGACCTTGAAGTATGAAGAAGTTTATTTTACACTTTAATAAAAGAAGGAATTGAATCATATTCAGGGGAGCACAGATCTTGAAGTATGAAGAAGTTTATTTTACCCTTTAGTAAAAGAAGGAACTGAATCATATTTAAGGGAGCATAAACCTTGAAGTATGAAGCAGATTATTTTACCCTTTAGTAAAAGAAAAAGCGGAATCATGTTCACGGAACCATAAACCTTGAAGTATGAAGCAGTTTATTTTACCCTTTAGTAAAAGAAGAAGCGGAATCATGTTCAGGGAGCCATAAACCTTGAAATGTGAAGAAGTTTATTTTATCCTTTAGTAAAAGAAAAAGCTGAATCATGTTTTGCTCATGGAAGCTTATTTTTACCATATGAGCGACAGTTCCTCCAGTAGAGTTTATCAATCAATTTTTCATCTATTATTCACAGATAAGCAACATTATCTTTATTTGAGAGCTTATTCAGTTTGGCATATAAGTCCCTTCCAATGATAAGTGGCAGTTCTCTCTCGAGAAGCTTATTAGGGCATTTCCCATTAAAGTCCATTTATTTTGGCATACAGCCGGTTTTACCCTGTATATTTTCTACGGATTCCCGAAGATTCCGTTTGATCCCGTCACGAGGAGAGTTTCCAGAAGCTCGGATGTTATTATTTGCTTAATGCTCCAGCATTCTATTTACTTGATCCTACAGCCGTGCAAATCCGTTTACCTTTTCATCCTAGAGTATCATTCGGTCACACCTGAACCTATTGAACAATTACTCTTAGATATTCCCTAGCGGAGGCCGTCTCACCGGTGCCATCTCCATTGAGGACCCCATTTCTTACCGATTATTTCTAAAGTGAAAATTGATCATGCTCGCACCAGTTGGCCATCACTTTAGAACTCCCCAGTGTCGTGCTGTTTCCCCAGTGCGCCATATTCCCCAGTATGATTTGGTCGTCACGTTTGTCCCCTGTATCGTCGTATCGTCGTGTCGTCTACATCCTTGCATTTATCATTCCAGCATACGCATCATACTCGATTCATAACATTGTTAGCATTATAGTTTGTCGTTTGTCCATAGCATTGCATATCACTGCATCTAAGGGCAAAATTTTCGGTTATCTGTATTTAAATCCCTCCACCGTGATTTCTCGAGCCTCGTCGCTCAAATCATTCGGTGAAGCTATTTAAATAGGGGCAACTGTAATACCCCAAATTTTACCCTTTGATTAGACGTTTCATTTCGCATTTTCACCTTATTTTGCATTGCATTATCACTAACCGCTAACCAGTTTGCTCAATCTATTGGTTTGACAGGAAAAATCACATTGTGCGCAATTTAATTGGTGAAGGGCAAAATGGTCATTAATTTGCAGTTTTTTTGACGATTGATGAAGCAAAGTTCCGTCAGGAATCCCTCAAACAATTAGGGTTCCCACATCCGATCATGTGGCTTAGTTGAGAATGAGTTAGATTTTATGACGATTTTGACGTCAGATTTTTGTGCCACAGTACATCTTAGTCCCTAGCAGAGATTTAGTCGTCAGAAGGATTTCGGAAGCACTTGTGGATTCATAATATGTATGGGGCTGAGTGCATTGCGATATAAATGGATTCTGGTTAAATTGGTGCGATTATTTTCTTTGAGGAATTTATTTTAACACACGCATGTTTTCCTGTTTTTTGTTGGTCAACGGTTGATTTTAAAGGAACAATGGAATTTTGGTGAGTGTTGGATCTATAATGAACGTTTGTTGTTTTGACCATGACTGTTAGTCGAGTTGATTCAGGTCGAGACGTGATTTGAATTTTCAATACGGAAGGCAGTTCGTTTTTCTGTTTAACTAAATTTCTCTGCTTATCCATTCAAGGTCATATTCACCGTTAATATCAGGTACGAGTTAATTTGCAAGATGATTTGTTTGAGCTCAGTTATGTTCGGTTTAAATCATACCAAATGATTAATGGCCGAGTTCGGAGTTGGAAGTCGGATAAATCTCATTTGAGGAATTTAATTAATTTGATTTATTTGAATGGTCTTAAATCGGAAGAGTTTAGCCATTTGAATTTAATTAATCTGATTTATTTGGATGAGCTTAAATCAGAAGAGTTTAGCCATTTGAATATAATCAATTTGATTTATTTGGATGAGCTTAAATCAGAAGAGTTTATCCATTTGAATTTAATCGAACAAGTTGGATTTATTAAGATGAGGTTAGTCGTTCAAGTTATCGATTGAGTTATTCGGAGATTTTATCGGAGATTGGGATTAATAAGATGGATTGTTGCGAGAAATTCAAGTTAATAAGAAAAGATAGAATTTTATTTATTCTATTATTTATATTACAATATTACAAAGTAAATTACAAAGGGAATTAAATTACATTTTTCCTAAATTCTAAATTTCCTAAAAGGGTCGTCGCGACCGATTCCTCGATTTTATTCCTCCGAACCTGCAAAGAAAAATCAACCATAGTTGAAAATAATAGAGTTAATTAAATTCAGTTTTTTCGGACTCGATGCCCTCAGTTCGGTTTCATCATTGGGTACGTCAGGAGGGCGACGACTTCGACTTATGTTCTCGACCTCGGCACAAGACCGGAAGATTTCTATTCAAGGCATCCGGGAGAGAGAAAAGTGATTTTGTTTGAAAAGTGCTTTTTGAAAAAGCAATTTTTTTCCTAAAAAATGATTTATCCAATAAAATGATTTATGCCAAACACAACATAAACAAGTTTCCCAAACGAATTCTAAGCCCAACGGATCAAACAAGTCAAACTCTTCCAAGAAAAACGCACAGCCAAGTGGATCAAACCACCTTCCACAAATCCAGCCAAAAACAAACAATAATGAATCATAAGAAAATTCCAGCAACAATCATCAACGCAACAATAACCAAATCAAGCAATAAATTCGGATTCAACCTGAAAGATCTCCAAGAAAAACCATCAAGATTTCCTGAAAATAAGCCACACAGAAAGCCGTTAAAATCATAACAAAACACCCAAGCCAACAAATGAAGAACAATATAAACCAACATGAGGAATCAGAAAGGGGATCTGAAAAACGCATCGCCAGGGAGGGAGAAAAAGAAAAATATTATCGCTTCATCAGAAAAAGCCAAACGGACCATCATCATCGTCAGTCAACACGGGGGCAAAGAGCTAAACGGACCGTCAAATCGTCCAATCTGCGGCCGTTTTTGCCAAACCACCGCGCCTAAATCATCAGAAAACCAAGGAATCCTGCGGTTCATCATCAAAGGGATAGACGGATTGTGCGCCAAAGGATAACCCATCCGCGGCAAAGTCCAAGCGAGCTCACCAGTCATCCACCGGCGGCCAAGGACCCTGAGAGCATCAAAATCCATCAACGAACCTCGTAAGGAAAATTCATAATATTTCATGTTCATATGTGGTTGTTGTTGTTTATTGCAGAGAAAAGAGAAGAGGATGACGAAGCTGAAAAATGGAACGAAAAGCTCAAAAAGGGCTCTCATGGCGCCGCGCTCAAGGGAGAGGAAAGAGGGTTATGAAGAAACCCTAATGGAAATGTTCAGCGTGAAATCATAACCCTTTTTCCAATTTATTTGCTTTTTTTTGTATTGTATTTTATTTTTTTCTTATTATTATTAGTTATTACTATATAATGTTATAGGTGGATTAAAATTGTTAACATAATTTAGTAATTAGATTAGCTAGAGCATTTTATAATTAAAACAATTTCTTAAAATTAAAACATTTCCTTTTTTTTTAATTAAAGTATTTTTTAAAAAAATCAAAGCTTATTTTTGTCAAAACATTTAAAATAAAAAAACTTTTTTTCACTTATTAAAGCCTTTTTAATTAAAAACTCTAAAAAAAAATTTGAAACCTTTTTAGAATTAAAACCCTTTTCTTAACATTAATTCCTTTTTTAAAAATTAAAACGTTCAAAATCACTTTTAAATTGCAAACCATTTTGTTAATAAAAATATTTTTTATAATTACAATTTTTATTTCTTGAAATTAGTTAGAAAATCATTTTAATTTTAATTAGGGGCATTTCTTTAAAAAAAAACCTTTAGAAATTAAAAAAAAACTTTTTTTTTAGTTGGAAAATAAAATTCTTTTTTAAGTAATTACTAACAATTATTTTTAAAAGAAATTAAAATTAACTGTTTTTTTTAAATGGAAATTCAAAAACAAAGAAATCCCAATCTTCCCATTTAATTTTCGTCCGACCGTCATTTAAGTATTGTTTGTCTTTGTTCACTAATCCGTGATTTTTTTTCCGTGCTTCATTTTTTCCGGTTGTAATTATGCGAGGACACCGTCGCTCTTATTCCGTCATTACTTTTACATTTTTCATAGTTGCAACTTATGCGAGTATAGCGTCGTTGTGCATGCCCTTTATAGTTTTCGCATTTTCTTGTATTTTCTTATTACCGTTTAATTATTTTGCACTACTCACCGTTAAAACCTTCCGAAGGATTAGGTCTAACCGTTTGACCGTCGAGTCAATAGCCATAACCTTTGACCATTTCAAAAGCCTAATTGCCTAGGCGTTCCGCCGTGGACCGAAATACCCTTTACCCTAGCATTGGGTTAAGGAGTCGCCGCACTCCGTTTTAGGGTTTCCCGTCGTGGAATACCTCTTTGACCCTTTTAATTTCAATTCAAATTTCAACGTAGAAATAGGAGTCGACGCACTCCACGTAAGCGTTTCCCTATGAACGCTTATTCCCCATTTAAACCTTGACCACCGTCAAGAAGTTTCTAACCTCCCTTTCGAGGGGAACTACGATTACTCTTATTCCACCCCCTACCTCGGATAAATAGGCACAAGATGCGAGTCTTGGTGAGTAAACTTAGGACTAACCCTTAGGTCTTTCTTTAACTTTTAACCCTTAGCACATATACCTTAAAGCAGATAATAAAGCAAAATAATAAACTTTAAACAAAAGGTTCCTGTAGAGTACTACAGAAGTTTAGGGTGCTAATACCTTCCCTAAGTTTAACCAACCCCTTACCTAGGTCTCTCCCCGCATTGTTAACGATGTAAAAATTAGGTTTTCTTTCCTTTGATCTTTTCCTTCGGATAAATCAAAGATCGGTTGTGAACTAAAGATGCGATTCAAATTAATTAATAATTTGATATCCTATTCTCACCGCAACAGATTTGATCCAATAACTGATAATGAACAAATAGATAATAAATGTCCACCTATTTATTTTTCTATTATAAGTGTATTATGAATTGAACCTTTAGTATTGGGATGATCTTATTAGGTTGTTTAACCGCTCGAGGAAGAAAATCTTTTTAAAAGCACACATATATGCCAATGAAACTGGCATTGTGTTACACGGAAATGTATAAATATTGACCAACATATAAATCTTGTGAGGTAGTGCACTTAAGTAATAATTCAATACTAAAATAACTTGTCACATTGTGAGATAGAGCATTTAAGTAATATTTCAATAAATAGCACCAAATACAAATGATAATTGTTTATTGGATCATGTTAACATGTGTCATAAAGATACTATAATTAAAAAAAATTAATGCAATAAAATTATATTTAAAGTTTTAAAAAATCGAATGCATGTATTCCAAGAGAATATCTTTATAAATAGTTTATTAACTAACATATGCCTTATTTTAATCTCCCTATTATTTTTATTAATTAGTTTTCCCATTCCAATTAATATTCAAAGTACTGCTTCATTGAAACTGCATTCTACACCAAAAACATTAATAATTAAAGTATTATCTTATAATTATGCATACAATAATAATAAAGACAAAAAAAAATAATAGTATGTGTTATAGACAATTTAAATGTCATCGTGTGTTAGATTGTTGTAGAATTATAGTATATGAGATAAATTTGATATCATTTCAAAAGGTTTGGGAATAGGCCTTTGAGATCTATCTCCAATCCATTTTTCCTATGTATTCAAAGCTTCTATAGTTTTCACAGCCAATTTTCTTTCCTTTTTATTTTTGAAAATCTACTGCCAACCTACGCATTTAAACTTTTTACACTCTGATCTTCCACTTTACAAAAATTCCATTGAATTTGGATGAGTTTACGGATTATGCTGTTAGGGGCTTTAAAAAATGAAAAGAAGTTTTAGGGTAAACTATTTTGAACATAATTTATCAATGTCACCTAATCTTCTATCAAAAGGCTTCGACCAATCCAACTTGATAAATTTCTCTCTGTTGGGTCCACAATTAGTTTCCACGTTAAATGTCGCCTCGAAAGTTGGCTCCCACCAGTAATCTTAAAAACTTGAATGAAATTGATTGAACATAACAAGATAAAATGAAGAGGCTACATTCATGAAGTTTTCTTCCATGTTGACTAATGAAGAGGCTGCAATCATGAAGTTTTATTCCATGTTGACTCATATGAGTTTTCTTTTAAATTTTTCTCGATATTAGCTCAAAACTTCTTAAAATGGGTTTCAAGCTCCATACATTTTTCCATCTTTCCTTTCTATTAAGAATTGTATCATGGACAAATTGGAGAATTTCAATATGTAATTCGTTGCTCACTTTGAAATCATCAAATTTCTCAATTCCGTTAACCTTTTTTACTAAAGATGTGAATCTTTCTACGACAATAAGGTATGAAAGTAAGGTCAACTGATCACCTTGGTGAAGTCTTAAAATTAAGGCCAACTGATCACCTTGGCGAAGTTTTCAACCAAGTCTGAATGCCAATGTAGGGCTTTCATGAAAAAAATTGACATATATTATTTGTGAGATATTGGATCGAACTCTAGTATAATCGAAGTCTGTTCTCGAGTAATGTGTGTTGTAGTCGAAGTTTGTTCTAACATATATTAGTCAAAATTGTTATGTTTGTTAGCATGTTGAATTAGGCATTGCTTGTAAGCTTAATTGTTTGAGTTAGCTTGTACCCTAAGTTAGCTTGTAATGGATAATTGTTAAAAAGCCCATTATGTTAGTGTGTTAGTTTTCTTATAAATAGCATGTTGGTCTCTCAACTTGTATAAGGAAAAATAGGAAGATAAAATCCTAATTCAAGAGATAGAGGTTATTTTTTATTCTTGTATACTTGTAATCTTGTTTGATAGAGAAAGGACAAAATAACAGTTTATAACCAATCCTTGTTGTTCTACCTTGTTTTCTTTATTAACCCTGATGCTTATGTGTTTCTTGGCTATAAAGAAACTATTTATATTTTTTTTTCAAGTCATTCTATTCACAACAAATTGGTGCGGTGAGCATGGAGAAGATGCTTTCAACAAAGTATGAGATAGAAAATTTCACCAGAGTGAACGAATTCGATCTGTGGCGCTTGAAGATGAAAGCCCTATTGGTTCAACAAGGTTGTTTAGAAGCGTTGAAGGGAGGAGCAATCATGGACGATGCGTTAATAGCAAAAGAAAAGACAGTCATGATTGAGAAATCCCGCAGCGCAATATTGCCGAGCCTTGGTGATAAGGTTCTTCGACGGGTATCAAAGGAGACTACGACATCGGGATTATGGGTGAAATTTGAATGTTTGAACATGACCAAATCTCTAGTGAATCTACTATACCTGAAGCAAGCTTTGTATTCATTCAAGATGAGTGAAGACAAAGTGTTGGCTGAGCAGTTGGATATGTTCAACAAGCTGATTCTTGATCTTAAAAATATTGATATGAAGATCGATGATGAAGATCAAGCACTGTTGATGTTGGGTGCTTTGCCCAGAACACATGCTCACTTCAAAGAAACTTTCTTGTATGGAAGGGAGTCCTTAAGCTTTGAATAAGTTCAATCAACCTTGTATTTTAAAGACTTGAATGAACGAAAGGAGCATAAACCTTTGACGGTTTGCGAAGGTTTGGCTGTTAAGGGAAAATTCTTGCGAAAGGATGGTAAGCTCGACAAGAAGAAAGGTAAAAGTCAGTAGAAGTCTTATAATGGCGAAACATCCGGTATTCGATGTTATCACTGTAAGAAGGAGGGCCACACAAGAAAGGTGTGCCCTGAGCATCTGAAAGATCATAGAGGTAAGGATAATGGCAGTGCAACCATTGTTCAAGATGACTTCGATTCATCTGATGTTCTTGTGGTTTCAAGTGGAGACTCAAGAAAATAATGGATTATAGATTCAGGCTGCACTTGACACATGACTCCAAACAGAGAATTATTCGAGGAGCTATGTGATCAAGATGGTGCAACAATGCTGATGGAAAACAACAAATCTTGCAAAATTACAGGTAGTGAATATGTGAGATTCAAGTTCCATGATGAGTCAATAAGGTTATTGACCGAAGTTAGGTATGTACCTGATTTAAAGAGAAATTTGATTTCTTTGGGTGAATTTGACAGGAAGGGATATGTTTTTCAAGGAGAGAAAAGTATCCTAAGAGTCATCAAGGGATCAAAGGAAGTCTTGAAAGGCGTGAAGAAACAAGACTTGTATACCCTTGAGGTTGAGGTTGTAAGTGGTTCGACAAATGTTGCATCTGCGAAACCTGTGTAGAAGATAGAATTATGGCACATGAGATTGGGACATGTCAGCGAAAGAGGCCTGGTCGAATTGGGGAAGTAGAACCTGCTAGGAGGTGACAAAGATCACATGGACTCCTGGATTACATTCATGTTAATCTTTGGGGGCCTGCAAGGAATCCTTCACACTCAGGTGCAAGGTATTTTCTATCCATTGTTGGTGACTATTCCAGAAAGCTATGGGTATTCATCCAGAAGATGAAGGATGAAACTTTTGAGAATTTCAAAAGTTGGAAGGTTCTGGTCGAAACTCAAACTGGCAGAAAGGTTAAGAGGTTAAGAACCAACAATGGCCTTAAGTTCTGCAACAATGCGTTCGATAGTTATTATGTTGAGTCTGGAATTGCAAGGAATAAGATTGTAGCAAGCACTCCTCAACAAAATGGCTCAGCTGAGAGATTCAATTGAATAATCGTTGAAATAGTTAGATGCATGTTGGTAAGTGCTGGATTGAAGAAGGTGTTTTGGGCGGAGGTTGTTTCTATAACAACTTATTTTATAAATAGATGTCCCTCGACTGCCTTGGAAATGATGACACCTGAAGAAGTTTGGTCGAAACATCCACCTAGTCTCGACAGACTGAGAGTATTTGGCCGTGTGGCCTATGCACACATTAGGCAAGACAAGGTCAAATCTAGAGCTCTGAAATGCATTTTCATGGGATACCCTGAAGAAGTCAAAGCTTATAGGCTATGGTGCCTAGAGCCAGGTCACATGAGGTGTATCACCAGCTGAGATATAGTTTGTAATGAAGCAGAAATGACTTTCAAGAAAACTGATGATGAAATATCTTCATGATAACAACACCTGGGAACTGTTCAAGAAACCTGTTGGATCCAGGTTAGTCAGCTGTAAATGGATTTTCAAAGTTAAGGAAGGAATTGAAGGAGTGGAGTCGAAGAGATACAAGGCAAGATTGGTCGCTAGGGGGTTCACTCAGATTGAAGGTGTCGACTTCAATGATGTGTTCTCTCCTGTTGTGAAGCACATATCCATTTGAATGTTGCTTTCCACAGTGGCACATTTCAACCTTGAATTGGAACATTTGGATGTGAAGACTACGTTCTTGTATGGTGATCTAGATGAAACAATCCTTATAAGACAACCTGAAAGGTATGTCGAAAAAGGGAAGGAAGGTTATGTGTGCAAACTGAATAGATCTTTATATGGACTGAAATAATCTCCTCGACAGTGGAAAAGGATATTCGACAAGTTCATGACACGCATAATTTTTATTAGAAGTCAGTTCGACCATTGTGTTTACTTCAAATTTCGACATGGTAATTCATTTGTTATTTTGTTACTTTATATGGATAATATTCTAATAGCAAACAACAATGTTGAAGATGTAAGGAGGATGAAGGTTGAACTCAATAAGAAGTTCGACATGAAGGATCTGGGAGCTGCATCTAGGATTCTTGGGATTGACATCCGAAGAGATAGAAAACAATCAAAATTATGCTTATATCAATAGGCATACCTACAGAAGATTTTCAAAAAGTGTGGTATGTCGAATTCAAAGCCTGTTCTGACTCCGATAAACCCTAAATTCAGGCTAAGTATAGATTAATGTCCCATCACTGATGTCAAAAGAGAGTATATGAATAGGATTCCATATGCGAATATAATGGGTTCCTTGATGTATTATATGGTTTATACTAGACCCGACATAACATATGCAGTAAGTCTTGTAAGCAGGTACATGGCGAATCTTGGAAAGACTCACTGGTAAGCATTGAAATGGATTCTAAGGTACATAAATGGGTCTCTAAATAAATTCCTAGTTAATGGTGGAGCCTTGGGTGAAGATAGTAAAGCAGCAATCAAAGAATATGTCGACTCTGATTATGCAGGTTCTATGAATTCCAGAAAATCTATTTCTAGATATGCGTTCACTATGTTCGGGACATCAATCAGTTGGAAAGCAACACGTTAGAAGCTCGTTGCCTTATCAACCACTGAAGCGGAATATATCACCCTAAGTGAAACTGTGAAGGAAGCATTATGGCTTGAAGGTTTTACAAAGGAGCTGAAACTTCAAGGTCGAGTTATCACTGTTAAATGTGATAGTCAAAGTGCAATACACCTGTCGAAGAATTCAATCTACCATGAGTGAACCAAACACATTGATGTGAGGCTATATTTCGTCAGAGGGGTAATCGAGCGTGAAGACGTTGTCCAGTTGCAAGTTTTTCCACTATATGCAGTTGATAAAGCTGCATGAAGAAAACTAGTTTCTTGATGTTATAGAGTTAGATCCAAGGTGGAGATTTGTGAGATATTGGATCGAACTCTAGCATGATCGAAGTTTGTTCACGAGTAATGCATGTTGTAGTCGAAGTTTGTACTAACATGCATTAGTCAATATTGCTAGGTTTGTTAACATGTTGAATTGAGCCTTACTTGTAAGGTCAATTATTTAAGTTAGCTTGTACCCTAATTTAGTTTTTAGCTTGTCACGACCCATGTGATTCGGTAGATAGCCTCCAACCCCACTTTTATCTCACATAATTATAAAAACAAAAAAGTAAACTTTATTTCACGTAATATTCAAACCATTTTTTTAAGCATGTACGGTTGTTGCATTTGAGCCTCACATTGTTAAGATTTTTTTAATTGTACATAAGAGAAATTTAAAATGAAAACTCAAAATTATGTCATTATTTCTTTTCTTTTCTTTATTATTTTTAATTAAATATATTTTCCCATGTTTTATTTACCTATTTAAAAAAATGTAATAAAATTTAAAATTTGAGTTAGTATATACCTATATATATGGAAGAAAACACAATAAATACAGATTTCTAATATGTTTCTCATATATGATAAATCAATTCAAAATATATTAATTACAACATAATTCAATAAAAAAAATTAGTACATCAGATTTATATATATTTACATCAAAGCATTACATCAAAACAATTCATCAATTAATTTATCAAAGCATTACATCAAGACAATTCATCAATTAATTTGTAAAAACACTAAACTAATTCAACATTCCTCTATCGAACTCTTTACCGTTTTAATTACGCATATTGTTTGATTAACTCTACACCAACGGGTCTAAGGATCTACTTAACGATTTATTCCTATGAAGATTCTTTTATAATATAGTTTTTGTTATTTCAACTTTTTATTATTAATAGTATAATACAAATGCGTTTAATGATAGAATGAAGTGTTTGAATGACGTGCATAGAGATAAACAAATTTCAAATAGTATCATTAATCAAATATGGATTATGTTATTTATTTAATTATCAAATAATCATTTGTTTTATGGATACTCTAAGTTTTTAGTGGCTAGCCTCCCATGGCAAGCAAGCCATAGTGTCATCAATGCTCTATGCTTGACTGTATTATCCCGTGTTAGGAAGATCTTAAAGTCTCAAATTGATTGGAGATAGAGCATTGAAATAGTTTATATAGAGTGACACCTCTCACTTTACTAACCGGTTTTATAAGGTTGTGTTAGGTCAAACTCTAATATGGTATCAGAGCCTATCGATCAGACCTTGGGCAGCCCACCGTTTAAATCCACGCACCAAGCCCAAAAAGAGTGCTGAGCGTTAGGGGGTATGTTAGGAAGATCCTAAAGTCCCACATTGGTTGGAGATAGAGCATTGAAATAGTTTATATAGAGTGACACCTCTCACCTTACTAACCGGTTTTATAAGGTTGTGTTAGGCCAAACTCTAATACCCCGAAACAGATTACGCCAACAAACCTTTGTAGTGTTTGTGTAGAGACTATTGTACACCTCATTCATACAAAATTAGTCGCTACCTTGCATATTAACCCATATGGACTGAATTTTCATTATGTTACTTCAATGCTTAAGGAAAATTTTCATATCTCCCCTCGTCCAAAGAAAAGACCTGAAAACAACCTCAATTTTGTGAATAACATGCTTTGAGATAGGGAAGCATTGCATGAATGAGGAATATGGTGGCGACTATGATGTTTCCGGAAATTTTACAGTAATATGTGGCATCGCAGTAGTAGATATATGGTTGATCTTGGTAAAAAAGAAGACTTGAGGTATGAGGTATGGATCTGAAGCATTGAGTTTTTAATATCCTTCTAATACTCCTTCCAACAACCTTAATACTGAATTTGGGATAAATTATTGGCATATTTACTAATATTAATCTTTACTATAAATAGAAATGACATATTAGCTATGTTTAATAATATAATAAGTTGAATAAGTTTCTATTGGTTATTATAGTTTTACCTTATTATAATGTGAGGTTCGTATTGAAATTGTAAGGCTTATATAAAGCCATTGTATTTCATTTTGTAAAAACAACAAGTTAACACACTTGATTCGTATTATTAAAAGTTATTACTACTTCTTCATTTGGTATCAGAGCTCTATCACGAAGCCTGATATAGTGTGTAAACAAGAGTGTTTGAGAGGAAAAACACAAGAGTGACTAAAAGACGTGAAATGGTTGAATCGAGCAATTTCATCGCACCAAGTGTGCCTAAGTTTTATGGAGACTATGATCATTGAAGTTTGATAATGGAGAATCTACTTCGATCAAAGGAGTATTGAAGTGTTATTGATCTAGAATAAAGGAACCAAAGGAGAATGAAGAGATAACTGCAGCACAACAAAAGACATTGGATGAAGAAAAACTCAAAGATTTGAAAGCAAAGAACTGTTTATTTCAGGTCATTGACAAATCCATCTTAAAAACTATTACCCAAAAAGAAACGGCTAAACAACAATGGGAATCCATGAAAGTCAAGTGCAAGGGAAGCACTAGGGTAAAACGTGTGCAATTGCAGAGGTTTCGACGGGCATTCGAAACCTTAGAGATGAAGGTGGGTGAATCAGTGAATGATTATTTTGGAAGAGTGATGGAAATAGAAAATGACATGAGTAATTGCGGAGAGAATATGAACATGTGAAAATAGTTGAGAAGATACTCAGATCTTTGATAGAAAACTTCAACTTTGTTGTATGCTGAATTGAAGAGTCTAAGGACATTGATTTGCTAACTGTGGATGAGCTGCAAAGTTCGCTACTTGTTAATGAGCAATAGGTAATAGAGAAATGGAGTCAAGAACAAGTTTTGCAAGTTGAGTATGGCACGCGTTATGGACGTGGGGTATTAAGAAGCAATTTTCAAAGAGGAGGTAGCAGCTATGTTAGGGGATGAGGAAGAGCAAAACCATTTGTAAATAGGAGTGCTATTATATGTTATCGATGTCAAAAACAAGGACATTACCAATTTGAATGTCCAAGTTTAGAAAAAGAAGCAAACTATACTGAGCTTGACGAGGAAGAAGAGTTAATTCTAATGGCTCATGCCGGAATTCAAGATATTAAAGACAAAGGGGTATGGTTTCTTGATTCTGGTTGCTCAAATCACATGACAGGAAATAAAAAGTGGTTTGTAGAACTAGATGAAAATTTTAATTATACGGTTAGATTGGGAAACAATTCAAGAATGTCTGTAATGGGAAAAAAGTTTTTGTTAAATGATGTAGTTATTTTGAATTGTGGTAACTCCATAACTAATAGAGTTGGTTTTTTTATAGATAAACTTCTCAAGGTGTGATGCATAACATAAATACAAATTTATAGAGAGTAAAAAAAACATATTCATTTAATGTTTCATCCAATGATTCTTCATAATTTATGGTTTGTGGGTGGTTAATAATTTGCTTCTTTGTCATTGTTTGTATTAGAAGTCCTATGGAAGTTCCAATGTTTGCTTTTGTGTTGTTTATTAGAGAGCAACATCAAGATTGAAACTAATTCATGTTTATATTCTCTAGTCTTATTACACTAGCATTCCATCGCCAAAAGAGGTAATTTTGAATTTCAAATATAACTATTTCAAATAGCATAGTTTTTGTGTGTGTGCCTATTATATGTTTTAAGAACAATAAAGAGAAAGAAACAAAGTTTCCTATTAACTGTTTACTAGGAGAGGTTTTCATTAATATTCAAAGAGTCTAAATTTAAATTTGCCTATTAATTTAAATGAATGGAATATTAACGTCATTGAATCATCTATGTAGGATGCTTAATTCATTAATCATCATTAATTTTTCTAAATATCATTAATTTTTTACGGTTGCTATTCCAATTTATAATTCCAACCCAAATTGAAATGGATGGTTCTCTTGCTTTTCCATTTAATTTTTAATAGGTAAAGAAAGTGTAGCATAATGAATTGATTAGTGGTTATATAAGAAGTTTTTTTAAAGTGGAGTGAATCTCTATGAATGTAGAAGATCATATTTTTGAAAAATAAATACAAAACAGAAGAAAAAAAAAGTATGAGAGAAGTTATGAGTGTAAGAGAAAGAAAATGGAAAAAAAAATGGTATAATCATTATAATTGTATGTTAACGAAAAAATGGTGTTGAGTAAACAAAAGTGTAATCTTTAATTGGTAATACCAATGAAAATGAGTTATTATCTTTAAACCAAAATAGACAAAGTGTCTATCTTATTTTTTAAAGTTTAGTAATTGATTTGTTTTATATACAAAGAAATGAGAAATGTCATGCTATGCAAATCTTTCACACACACACACACACACACACACACACACACACACACACACACACACACACACACACACACACACACACACACACACACACACACACACACACACATATATATATATATATATATATATATATATATATATATATATATATATATATATATATATATAAATTGTTTATATTTTTTAAAATATTGGAACTGATTAGAATAAAACATATTTTTATTCTAAAAATACGGATATTACATGGTAATTATAGACATTTTGATTGGTTGTATGAGTAAAATTGTCTCACACTGACAGTGCAATACCTTTAAACCCTTAAAATACTGCGTGATTAGTAATTTCAGAGAGATTTGAAAGATAACTTCTATATCTTTTATTGTCGTGAAAGAGAAGAAGAAAATTATAGAATACATTTTTATGACGGAGACATTCTTTAAGAGTGCCACACAAATGAAAACTCTCATGCATTATACTATTTATTTATAGTAGCTCTATAAATTGTTATGTTGTTTGCCTCAAAAGAAGAATTGATATTATAGAAATCTGGTAACATTTTTTTAAATAAGTTGCAAGATGTTATGTTTAAGCGTATAAACGGGTATGCCCGTTTAAATGTTATGTAAATAATTTAATTTAAGATCAAAATTAAATTAAAAAATATGTTTGTGTTTTAACACGTGTGTAGACTAAAAAGGCGAACAAATGAGTTTCTTTGTTTTAAATATAAATTGTATTTAATGTTTATAGGTAATTGATAAATATATATCTATGTTTCCGTATTAGTGCAATAATAGTTAATATTAAACTGATAATTTTTGTAACAACAAATGTCAAAATAAGTATTTATTATATCAGTATATAATTTCAAAAATAATATTAAATTAGGTTTAGTAAAAGTTTCATATAAATAATTTATAATAAAATCAATATAAATAATTAATATTAAAATCAAACTTATAAAAAATAAGTTAGTTAATATTTTCACACGTTAGCGCAATAAAAAAAAACGGACAAACGGGCACGGAGTGCCCGTTTGGACGCTAGTGTATCTTAATTGGAATGAGTGACAAATCAAAAGCTTATAGATTGTATAATCCAGTATTAAAGAAAATAACAATAAGCAGGGATGCCATATCTGAAGAAGGAGAAAAATGGAATTGGAACATAAATTCAGAAGAAGAAAAAGAAATTACTCTTGATTGGGGTAACGATGGTAGTGACATGGAGGATTTCGATGAAGAATCAGATTTAAGAAACAGAGGTGAGTAATGCCAAAAACCATGAGCATACATTACAAAATATGGAACGACAACATGAAGATCAGCAACATAAGGAACTACCAATAGAGCAGCAACATAAGGAACGACCAATAAGAAAGAGAATAGCACCTAGTAGACTGCAAGATTACGAAAGTGGTGAGGGGCTCTTTGAAGAAGAACAAGAGGCCGAAATGGTTTTATTCATGTCAAATGATGATCCCACAAATTATAAAGAAGCTATTAATGATGTAAAATGGATAGAAGCCATGAAACGTGAAATAGATGCCACCGAGAAGAATAAAACATGCGAGTTAGTGAATCTACCAACACAAGCTAAGAAAATTGGAGTGAAATGGATTTACAAAACCAAATTGAATGAAGAAGGAAAGGTTGATAAGTACAAAGCAAGACTTGTTGCAAAAGGGTATACACAGACATAATGAGTGGACTATAATGAAGTATATGCTCCTGTTGCACGATGGGATACAATTCGAATTTTATTGGCTATGGCAGCAGATAAAGGATGGAATGTGTACCAGCTGGATGTGAAAAGTGCCTTCTTATATGGAGAATTGAAGGAAGAGGTATATATGGATCAACCCGAGGGCTTCATTAAACACGGAGAGGAAGAAAAGGTATATAGGTTGAACAAAGCCTTGTATGGCCTAAAGCAGGCGCCAAGAACATGGTTTAGCATAATTGATAGTTACTTCTAGCGAGAAGGATTTACAAAGAGTAAACATGACCTTACTTTATTCATTAAGAGAAGATAAGAAAAAGTAATCATGGTAAGTATTTATGTTGATGACTTGATATATACTAGGAATGATGAAGAACTGTGTGCAATATTTAAGCAGTCCATGACGAAAGAGTTTGAAATGACGGACCTTGGTAAAATGAGGTTCTTCCTTGGAGTTGAAGTAAGTCAAAATGAAGATGGAATTCACTTATGCCAAAAGAAATATGCAAGAGAAGTTTTAGAAAGATTCAATATGTGGAATTGTAACTCTGTCAAAAATCCAATAGTTCCTGAAATTGTGTTGTTAAGAGAAGGTGGAAAAGATGTTGATTCAACTTTGTATAAGCAATTGGTAGGTAGTCTAATGTATCTTACAGCTACACGCCTAGATATGATGTATGTAGTGTGTTTGATTTCACATTACATGAATAATCCAAAGGAGGAACACATGCATATTGCTAAAAGAGCATTGAGGTACTTAAGAGGTACTTTGGATTTTGGATTATTTTTTGCTTTCACGTGCAATTGGCGGCAACCTCATGTGCTTGTCACTGTGTTTGGATGATAGGGGTTCTTGAACAAATTAGAGATGAAAATTGTGGATGTATTGATATTCTCTGTGACAACAGTTCATCAATCAAGCTCTCTAAGAACCCAGTGATGCATCGGAGGACTAAACACATTGATATCAGATATCACTATTTACATGATCTTTCAAATCAGGGAGTGGTAAAGTTGGTTTTCTATGGAACAAAAGAACAAATTGCAGACATTATGACAAAGCCATTGAAATTGGATCAGTTTGTGAAACTTAGAAGGCTATTGGAAGTACAACCACTTGAAAATTAAACTGTATGCTCAATGAGCATTTCAGTTTAAGGGGAGGAATTTGTTGGCATATTTACTAATATTAATCTTTACTATAAATAGAAATGACATATTAGCTATGTTTAATAATAGAATAAGTTGAATAAGTATCTATTAGTTATTATAGTTTTACCTTATTATAATGTGAGGTTTGTATTGAAATTGTAAGGCTTATATAAAACCATTGTATTTCATTTTGTAAAAATAACAAGTTAACACACTTGATTCGTATTACTAAAAATTATTACTACTTCTTCATAAATAAATATTCAATTTGACCGCATATATCAAATTGATTTTTTTACTTTTTAAGGTTTTCACTATTTTGATTTGTCACTGGTCTATTCTAGGATTACTCTGATATACAAATCAATATCGATGATTTTTCTATTCATGTTATTTGTTATTGTTGTTAGTATTGTTTGTAAGGAATGTTTTAATAGCTACTTCAAATAAACTCAATTAAAATAGAAATTTAGAATGCATTAAAAACTCTTAATCTTAATTTCCAGGACCTAGTGTATCCATTTGATTCATTGGTATAACTATATAGAATGCCATTAGATTTTGCTCTAACTACAAGAAAAGTTGTGTCCACCACGTGATTTAGTGAAGTGAAAATCACGTGGCAAAATATAGACAGTTGTGAAGTGATTTTCATGTCACAAACCTGTTTAATATTAAAATAATAAGAAACAAATGTAGCACATGGTCTGTCAGATTTAAAAATATAAAAATAAATTGTGATGTGAAAATCACGTCGCAACATGTAAATTAAAATAAATAAATTAAAACGACAGATCTACTGAAGCGGAAAGGGGAAAATTTTCAAAATTTGGATCGTGACATGAATATCACGTTGCAACCATTTAGGAGGAAAACATATTTGACTTAGAGGTGATGGTTGACTGTGCTGCAGGTTGACTGACAAAATAAAAATAATCGTTGGAACTTTTGCGACGTGAATATCACGTGGCAAAGTTGCGAAGTGATATTCACGTCGCTACAAAATTAATGTGAATAATTAAATTTTAGCCGTTATAGGTTGCGACGTGAATTTCACGTGGCAAAGTTGCGACGTGAAATTCACGTGGCAAAGTTGCAACGTGAAATTCACGTTACTAGGATTTTATTTATGACATGCGTGCCAATTTCTCAGACCACACTTATTCCACTTTTTTTTTTCTTTCCCTTTCTCTCTGTTTCTTCTTCTTCCACAATTTGTTCCATCTTCTTTGTTTCCTCTTCTCCTTTGTTCTTCTTCTTCTAAATTGTTTCTTTATTTTTCTTGAGTTGTTTCTTCATTTTGCTTCTTCAGGTAATATATATTTTTCATTAATATGGTTATTGTTGAATTTATTTTTATTAGTTTAGTTTAAAATGTAATTTTATATGAGTTTAATATTTGTTTTTTGTGTGTGTCAAATTATCATTGTTATTGAGCAAAGAAGACAAGAAGGAGATTGAAGAAGATAACGGTCTAAAAGATTGAAGGAGTGTGAAGAAGAGATATTTTTGCTATTTAATTTTTTATTTTAGTTTGATTTATTCATTTTGGATTGTTGTTAGATGTATAATTTTCTGTATGTTTTTTTTTTGAATATTTAAATTTGTTATGTTTTAATTTTTTATATATTCAATTTATTTTTTAATGTTTAGAAATAGAATATTATATTTAGAAATAAAATATTAAAAAACATAAATATATTATTTTTAATTTTTTATTTATTTTTGGTTATAATATATTAAAAAACAGAATATTAATAAAATATAAAAATAGAATACTAAATTTATTTTTAATTTTTTATTATTTTTAATATTTATGTGTTATTAAAAACAAATTTTTATATATAGTATAAATTTATATATTAAAAACAGAATATTAAAAACCAAATATATTATTTTTAATATTTTATGTGTATTTGGTTATAAATATATAGTTCAGAAAACTATTCTTTAATTGCCCAGATCATTTATGGATAACACCCTTACAATTAAAAGTTTCTGCCCTATACTATAAACAGACACGGAAGTCTGTTCTTTGCTTTTATGGATACTTATTAACTAGAACTTGAGCACTCGATGGGATCCACCTTTCCACCCATAAATGATCTTATAATTAAAATAAAAAAGCGGACAAAAGGACACGGAAGTGTCCGTTTGAACGCTAGAGATGTCAGCAATAGTTTTTTGAATAATTACTTAGTGTTTTACAAGTTTAATTTCGACTAATTAAATTAACCATATAGTATGTGTTATCTTTAATATGGAAAAGATAACTATTAAAAATAAAATTCTTCCTCGTGTAATGAGAAAATCAGAGTCAACATAGTTCAGAAAACTACGGGTGAAGAGAAGAAGGTTATTCGCCAAGACATCGCTGTCTTGTTCCTATATATCCTCATATGGTATGAGAAATCATAGCAATCATAGTTCGGATAATGAAACCACCAGTTGGTTAAGTGTTTTATATAAGCAATATTAAGTTCCCGTTCCAACAGTTAGGGTAGACGCCTGTTTGCAGTAGAACAGAAAAGTAACGTACTCTTTCTGAAAATGAGTTTGAAAAGTGAATCCCGAAGGATAAAAATTTGAATTTTATTTCTGAGTTTTAGTGAAGTGAATTAATTTGTTTTGTGATTTACATTGCACTAAAGACTATGATATTTGTTTAAAAAACCTTAATATTTGATATTTGATATTTTAAATATATATATATATATATATATATATATATATATATATATATATATATATATATATATATATATATATATATATATATATATATATATATATATATATATATATATATATATATATATATATATATATATATATATATATATATATATATATATATATATATATATATATATATATATATATATATATATATATATATATATATATATATATATATATATATATATATATATATATATATATATATATATATATATATATATATATATATATATATATATATATATATATATATATATATATATATATATATATATATATATATATATATATATATATATATATATATATAATTCTTGATATTTGATATTTTTGATATTTTTAATTTTTTAATTTTTAATTTTTGTTTAAACCCTACATTGTTAATTTTTGATATTTGATATTTGTTGGAAAAAAATATATAATTCTAAAAAATAATAAATTGTGTAAGGGTATTTAAGACATATCAAATATGGTCCGTACTATTTTATTTTATTTTATAAATAAGACTGCACACTTATATAGTTTTTCGCAACAATTTTTACCAATAGACTCAAGTCTTCATAATTTTGAATTCAGTATAGAATGTCTGCATTTCAAAACTAACGTTCATCGTCGTCGTCATAATCATCAGAGGATCTGTTTCCAACAGTTCCTATAATGAAAAGAAATGCCCTAGTTTATTTTTCAGCAACAAAGCCTCTGATGAAGGTGCTACTATGGAGCACGCAGACTTTGGAGCATTTACATAGGGAGTTGAACAACTGGCTAGAAGGAGATATTGTTGCAGGTGAAAAGATTAGGAAAATTGAGAGGTTGGTTGAGGAGTCAAGGAGAAACAGATTTACTTGTGATTAGAGAAAAGTGGAAAATGATGTTGGTGTCCTTGTGATGATGTTAACACCAAAGAAGATAACCTTGATGGTTGTGATATCCTAGACAACTTGATGCATTGTTTTGTTTTATGTGGGTTTGTTGTTGTTATTTTTGGAATATTGTTGTGATATTAAGTTATGTTTGTTTAATTTATGTTGCTTGTTAATTATAATTGCTTAACTTTGCTTTAAATGGAATGAAATTTGTTGTTGATTTAAAGGGACACGGTTACATTAGAAACTATGATCTTGTGCTTGATCCTATATTGGGATATTTTGTACGATTGTATCCTAGTTGCCAACACGAACTACATAATCTGACCATTTTGTTTGCTGCATCCATCTCCATTCGAATGTGCGTGCTATTATGGTGACCCTTTTTCTTTCTTCGCATCAATTCATTATGCCCTCCTTTGCCACCACTTGAAAGCTACATGTGTAGACATTGCATAGACTTATCACTTAGTGAACAGCAAAAAGATAGTTAGTTGGGTCCTGACGCGTCTTCGAAAATGTTGTTATAACATGGGAGCAAGGCATACAAAATGCCTGGAACTTTCCACAGTCACACCAAATATCATCCAGTCCACTCGGTAACATCCCCTAGGCCTTCTTTTATTATGATCAATTGATTCGACAACATTGAGTCAACCTTTATTACGGTTAAAGATTGTGACCACATGTGTGTTGGCTTTGGCAGCCTCGTCTTTCATGAATTTTGTTGAACAATTATTATACAGCTGACCGGATTGTAATACTGAACCCCACTTTGTACGTCTGTTATCAAAGAGTGCCCCGAGCCTAAAATATGTTGCCTTTACCAAGGCAGTTATCGGTAGGTTTCAGATTCCCTTGAAAACAAAATTCATTGGTTCAAAGAGGTTAACTATCATGTGGCCCCGTCGCACCCCATTGTCGTATGCCCTTGTCCATTTCTTTTTATCAATATTATCAATTCATCTTAATGAATATGTGTTTGTCAGTTTGATCTCATTATGGTAGTGTTTGAATGTGGGCGCTGTTAGTGCATATCTTGCGTTCACAACCTTCTTCCTTAGTGTTTTATCATTGATTTCCCGCATGAAATTTTAGGCGATATATCTTATGCAATACACACGGGTTGAAGGAGGATCCTGCCAACCATTATCATGGTTCTTGTATGCACTCTCAATTGATGGGTGTCTATCAGAGATTAAACATTAGTTAGGTTGGTGAGAAACATAAAAGCGGAGATTTTTTAGGAAAAAACTCCAACCCCTAGCAGTCTCCCCTTCAACTAGAGCGAAGAATATTGGAAAAATGTTGTTGTTCCCGTCCTGTACCACAGCCATGAGTAGTGTGCCCTTATACTTCCCGTACAACCATATGCCATCAACTTGAATTATAGGTTTACAAAAAGAAAAGCCTTCGATGCATAGTTCAAACACCCATAAGAGTTTGTGAAAAATGTCATTTCCACTAACGCAAGTCCCGTCATGAGTAGCGTGCCCTTATATTTCCCGTACAACCATATGCGATCAACTTGAATTATAGGTTTACAAAAAAAAAGCCTTAGATGCATAGTTCAAACACCCAGAAGAGTCTGTGAAAAATGCCATTTCCACTAACGCAAGTCCCCCGTCTGGTGTATACACTAACATTGTCTCCAATGTGGCAACAGTTCCTAGAGAATATTGTTTAAGAGTGTAATACCCCAAATTTTACCCTTATATTTAGTCAGTCATTTCGCATATCATCTCATCTGTGCATTTGCTAACCACTAACAAGTTATGGAGGTGTTTGTTTGCAGGATTTGGTTCCAGGGGTATTTTGGTCATTTTACGTGGATTTTGCTAATTCCTTGAAGACGGGTTGTCATTAAGTTTTGAGGCATTTGAGACGCTATTTCTGAGGCGTTTATTTATCACCGGGTTTGATTATATCAAGGCGCCATTTCCATGTGTTCGGTATCAAAAATTGTCGGGCACAACTGGATTTAAGATCCATTTCATCACTCATGGTTTACTTCCAGAGCACTTCAGGTTCTGTTAATAAGGCACAGTCGTAATTGGGTATTATGGGATTGTGGCTCTTGGCATTTGGTTGGAATTCAATTACGACCAAAGTTATCATCGTTGAGTCTGTTGTGATTATGGCGCACATCTGTGTTTGGTTATAAAGTTGTTGTCTAGCATTTAAATTGGATTTTAATCAGATGATGAGATTAAGATTACAAATGAGACAAGTGCACGAATAAGAATATCATTTGGGAATGTTTATGTTTTATGACTATGTTAATGAATTTAAATATTTGTGGATTTATTCACAAATGTTCATAATTTTTTAACTAGAAGTAAATATAAATAGATTCAAGTTTTGGGAATTTTATTTCATAAAGATCTCATTATACAAGAAGGAGAAGATTGTTTCACATTTTTGAATTACTGTACATAGAATTATATTAACTCTAAAAATCCTAAGTCCTAAAACTTCTAAATGTCTTCGTGATGTCCTTGAGCTTCTCCGCAGAATCTCCGATTCACCTGCACATCAAAAAAATAGCAAAGCAGAATAGAAAAATGTTAGAGTTTGTTTTCGACACTCTCAGAACAGTGTCATCATCGAGTGCCGGGAGTGGCACAACCGAAGCCACATCCTACCCCCGTTACCGATCCGCGCCATCGGCGTCAGATCAAGTAATTTCTGTTCTTATCAATACGGGACAGCCAAGAAAGATGAAGAGATAAAAGAAGTTCGGGCCGATAAATGCTTAACTGAAAAGGGGAACGTGCCAAAAATTGGATTCTGTTTCAAAGTCAAGCTAAGCACCATTCCATCAAGTAAACATGGTATCACTATCAAGTAAACCTTTATTTTTTTTTCAAACTAATACCAAACTGAACGTCAAAAGTGACCAAGCTGCCCCAAATGAACTCATAAATTCATAAAGGAACTCCAAGTATCAATGAATAACCACAAACAATAGTGCTGTCGAAAGCATTATGGTAAGGCCAAGCTGCGGAAAAAAAATTCGAGCCAAGGGACAAAAGGCATCAAGTCTAACATCTGCAAAAAGAGAATCAAAGCAACAGTTAGTATTTCCAATAACAAGAGGATCACTTCCAAGCCATAACAGTTTGTGGCATTTCCAAACCAAATAAGAAGGTCACATTGGAAAATTGGAAATGCAGGGCATAGGCTCAGTTATGAACATCATAGCCCAACAATATACACATCAGTCCAAATACCAGCCTACACCAAGTGAGAATCAACGGCAACTGCATCGATGAAAAGGGGACATACGCATCATAATCACAGTTCAGCACCAGAAAATAAGAACTAAGTTCAGCACTAGACAATAAAAATTAAGTTCAGGCCTGAAAAGAAGAATTAAAATCGTGTGCAAAAGAGCTAAATTCAATACAAGAACATCACAACAGTCCAACAGAAAGCCAAGGAAGCAAGATGCCTCTAAAGCAATCCGCTTTCAGTTCAACCGATGATAGTTCGAACCTAAAAACATCACAGAAAAAATTAAACATTCAGTCCATCGTGAAAAGCCATTATCGGAAACAAAACAAGGTCACAAACCATAGCAGAAAAAAGCAGGAAACCACAAATCCAGTTCACCAGAGACAATCGGACCAGGGGTTGAATCAAGCATCTGTGAAAAACAAGCCAATAGCAAATTCATCTGGGTAACAGAGAATCCAAATCATGTCAGAGAGTTTAAATCCAATCCAGCTGCATTGAAAACTGGATGTAGAACAAGTCAAGCGAAATTTGCTTCAAACGAATCCAAATGGGTCAACATCTTAAAGTCAGATATCAAAACAAAATGGACATCAGAAAAAGACTAATCAAATGGACATCGAAAGCAAATCCACATCTGCAAAACCGAAATTATAATAACGGTTTATCAAACAGGCCACAATATCCAATCAAGGAGTTCTGAAAAAGGAAAATCCCTCATTGATCAAATCGTATCGGAAATGGATATTCAAATCTATCAGTTCCCAAATGGAATCAAATCTGCAAAATCATATCAAATCAAACAATCAGCATCAAAGAAATATAACGTAAAAGATATAACAGCCCAGGCCCACAAATGGAACCAGAACGAAGATATAAAAGGGGATGAAACCCTAACGCGAGGGACATCACAGACAGCGCCGCTCATCACAAAGAAACAAAGCCGCAAACAGAGAAAGTGATAGAATATTCTCACCAGAAAGGCGTCGTTCATCAGTGACACTCCACAATCAGCAACAAAACCGATCGAATCGTCCAAACGAGAAACCACCTTCGTCGTTCATTACAAACGGCGGGCAATCAACTCTGAGCCTCAGTTCTGCACATCATCGGCCGTTTCACCATAAATGTGAGCTATGAGATATTTTTCTCACAATATTCGTGTTTTATTTCAGGTTATTGAGAAGAATGAAGAAGAACGAGTGGCCGCGAAAGAGAATCGAGAGAGCCGCGAGAAAGAAGAGGAAGATGAAGAACAGCGGCGCCGCGAGAAGAAGTTAGGGTTTGGAAACCCTAACTTTTGCTGTGACTTATTGCTAACCAACCGGGTTGGGTCCGGGTGTGATGACCGGCCCAACCCCCTCCCTTTATTTATTATTTTTTGTTTTGTTTTTTAAAAATTTGTTTTATGTTTTTTTTTAATTGTTTTTTAACATTTTACTTTTATAATTCAAAAAAACTGTTTTAAAAAAATAAAAAAAAACAAACCTTTTTATGTAAATATTAAGAATAAATAAAAACTCTTTTTTAAAATAAAATTAGAAAGCTTTTCTTAAAAATATTAAAAAATAAAACCCTTTTTTAAAAGAATAAAACATTTTTTAAATTAAATCTTTTTTTGCAAGCTGATATTAAATTTTTTAATAAAACAATAATAAAATCTCACATTTGCATCTTTTTTCTTCATTGTCTCGTAACTCATTTGATTGCCGCCTCACTCCGCCCACTAACATCGTTTGTTCATTTTGCAGCTCAGTACGTTTACCATTACTTATTTCATCTTATTTTTCACTCAGAGTTTATTATCATATTGCATATGTTTCTCCATTGTAACCTCGCGAACCCTAATAATCGCGTTTACCTTTCCGCACTTTAATTTCTGCTGTTTGCATGATTCAATTATCTCACGCATTTATCAATATTCCAGTCACACCACACACATCCGAAGGTTAGGTCTAGCTTTTGGTCGCCGCGCCAATAGTCCTCAACTTCAAACCCTTACAACCTCACAAACCCTAATTTTCACAAATGCCTCGCCGCAGGCAAAATTACAATTTTACCTCTAGCATTAGGTCAAAGAGCCGCCGCGCTCATTTTAGGGTTTCCCGCCGTGGAATCCCTAATTTAACCCTAATTACAACTTAATATTTCAACATAGAGATTTGGAGTTTCTACACTCCGCGTAAGCGTGTCCTTAAGACATGTTTATTCCCCTTGAGACCTTGACCACAGTCAAGAAGTCTCTAACCTCCCTTTTGAGGGGAACTACGATTACTCTGATTCCACTCCCGTAAGGATACATAGGCACAAGATGCGATGTCTTGCCGAGTAAACTTAGAATTAACCCCTTAGGTCTCTTTTCTCACTTTTAATCCTTTGTACATATACCTTAAGCAAATAAATAAAGCAAATAGTAAACATTTGAACAAAAGGTTCCTGTAGAGTACTACAGAAGTTTAGGGTGCTAATACCTTCCCTAAATTTAACCAACCCCCGAACCCTAGATCTTTCCCCGCATTGTGTTTACGATGCAAAATATTTAGGTTTTCCCTTTTTGACCTTTTCCTTCGGATAAATCAAAAAGCGGTTGTGAATTGAATTGCGATTCAAACTCATTAATAGTTTGTGATCCTATTTCCACCGCAACAGAAAATGGCGACTTCACTGGGGACCTTCTAAACTTTTGAGGGTTATCCCTAATTTGTTCATATTTATTACTATTTGTTTTACTATTCATTTGCATGTATATATTGTACTTTGATTTTGGGGATTGTTCCTTGTGCAGTGAGATAAGTCCTACGCCCGGACTAGTGACATTATTATAGGATAGGGATATATTCGATGAGGCTTATAGGGAGTTGAATCCCGACTAAGCTGATTCGAGAATCACCGCTCAGTTGAGACCCTTTCGAAAATGGTTCGGTTGAACGAGTAATCGTTGAAAACTTTTTCCATGGTCGATTGGAGTCTGTGATATTGAGGACCGTAGTACCTTAACACCACCTTGGCCTTATTTAGGACGTAGTGCGGGAACTATGTGGGAGTAGTCCTACAACGGTTGCTACGCGATACTACACTCAAAAGAGGTTCTCTTGAGAATATTATTGACCCCCGAGTCAATCGGAAGGTCGATAATATCCGAAAGATGGGCTGATGACTTTGGGCACTTTTTAGAACCTCGTTCTACAGGTACCACTAACCTATAGTACACTCCTTTTGGGATGGGTAGACCTTAACTCCGCTCACGTACCTTTTAACCTAGGACTATGTGTGTTTTCATGCATTGCATCCATCATATTGCATTAAGACTTCATGGAATTCAAACTTTACTTATGAACATTGCAGGATACCATGGATCACTCTAGGAAGCATACTTTGAAATTTACTTTTAAGGGTTTTAATTTGGAAGTCCTAGAGAAGCTAAGAGATTTGGTTCAAGATCAAGAAAAGTTCCAAGACAGATATGGAAGGCTATTGTCTTTGTTGAAGATTCAAGTAAACGAAGGACTTCTTGCGACTTTGCTACAGTTTTATGATCCAGATTATCACTGCTTCACCTTTCCAGATTATCAGCTTTTACCTACCTTAGAAGAGTACTCTCAGTTGGTGGGATTACCTATCTTGGATCAGTCTCCATTCCCTTTCTTGGAGGAAGACCCTAAAGAACGAGATATTGCTAAAGCCATTTGTCTAAGGATATCCGATGTCAAAAACAATATGATCACAAAAGGGGGGACCTCCGGTTTTCTCAGGGACTTCCTAATTAAGAAGGCCCAATTTTATGCCGATCAGAAAGACATGTTTGCCTTTTAGACAATATTTGCTTTGCTTATTTATGGGTTGCTGCTTTTTCCTAGTTTCGAGGGGTTTGTGGACCTTAATACAATCAAGACCTTCATGAGGAGAAATCCAGTTCCAACGCTATTGGGTAATACTTATCATTCAGTACATCTTCGAAACTTTCATGGTGGAGGAATGATTACATGTTGTGTGCCGTTACTATACAAGTGGTTTATTTCTCACTTGCCCAAGTCCGGTCCGTTCTGGAGACCTAATCAAGAACGTTGGTCGCAAAAAGTTATGGCTTTAACTCACTCTGATATTGATTGGTATAATCGCATGTACGATGGGATATCGATCATTGATAGTTGCGGAAACTTCAACAATGTGCCTTTGCTCAGTTTCAATGGAGGAATTAGCTACAATCCAGTCTTAGCTCGCCGACAGTTGGGATACCCCTTGAAGGAACCGCCTAAAGGTATTCATGTGGAGAAAATCTTTTTCAAAGACGACAAAAAGCTTCAAGATCAGATTCTATCCTCTTGGAATCATCTGCATAAGAAGGACAAAGAAAGTTTGGGAAGACCTAATTGTGTATCCATGGAACCATACCTTCAATGGGTCCGAGGAAGAGCTATTGAGTTGAAGATGCCCTACTCTCGCCAAGATCCTTTACCTCAAGGAGAAGAACCTGTCCAGTATTTCATGACTGAAGCTGAGACCTTGAAGATCGCTTTGAAGAGATCACAACGCGAAACAGAATCATGGAAGAACAAATACCATGTGATGGTCAGCGAGTACGAAGAACTTCAAAAGCAGATTCAGTCGAAGAATGATGAGATACAATCCTACAAGAAGAGAAGGCTCTACGAATATTTATTTTCCTCCGACTCTCCGTCTGCTCACTGAAGTTGTGGAAGATGCTTCTCTAGGACTTTCCAGGCTTTTATTTAGCTATTTTGGTTGCAAGAATATTATTTGTAATTTGTCTTCAATGAATTAAAAGTTTCCTTGGTATTCCGCAATATTCGTAAATATTTGAATTCCATGAAATCTTCATTTGCATTTCACATTTTTAGCATCATACTTTTGCATTGCATGTGTCTCCCGATTTCTCATACTCGGTTCTCTCACCTTCCAGTTTTGTCATCCTAAGTTCTCTGCATCAATACGACCCTTCAAAAGGATGGAAGATCAAAACCAAGAGATCAACCGTGTCAGCCATGAACTCGAAGATCTTCGAGGAAGTGTAGGGCAGATTTTGGAAATGCTACGAGCTCTTAGTGTGAAGGTGGATGCTCAGTCTACTGTTGTTTCTGAGACTACTAATACCGTTATGGAACCGCAACCAGTTGTTACTGTCGAGAATGTACCTCCTCACGGTCTTCAATCCGGTTTGGTGCCTCCTAGTGCTCAACCAGTTCAACGAGCTACCCTTCCAAAGTGCAAAACTCCTAACGGTAAAAGACTTGCACGTTCGGGGAACCGCAAAATGGCTACTCCTCAACCTTGGCAACATCAGCAGAATTATGTTCAAGGTTATCCATATGTCCAACAACCCTATGTAGCTGCTGTTGCACCTCCTTTCAATCAGCAGTTTCCTACATACCAGCCTGTGCAGTCAGCTCCGGTATATCAAGCACCGATCCGTCAACAACCTTCCGGTTATCCGCCCATGCGAGGTCCTGTCAACAGTCAACGAGTGCCCAACGCTCCTGTTCACCAGCAATCACAAGATCAGGTGACTTATCCCCGTAAGAGTCAGTATAAGCCTTGTCCTCCAATTCCGATGGCTTTCACTGAGTTATACTCCCATTTGGTACAACAAGGTCTGATTACCACCCGTGCTTTAGGTCCTCCGCCTAATCTGTTACCTGCAAGTTACAACGCCGTCGCTCATTGTTTATTTCATGAGGGTGCGCCCGGTCATGATCTAGAGAATTTCTATGCTCTTAAGAAAGTTGTCAGAAATTTGCTAGAAGCGAAGAAGTTGTCTTTTAGCGATGCTCAGATGAAGATCGAGACTCCTCTCGGGGTCTCTCGCTTGTCAAGCTTAAAATCTGCAAAGCATGCTACTCCTGTGGCAAATCAGCTGAATCCAGCAATTATTCAAAGGCCTAGCTCGCTTCACTTCAGTAACCCTCAAGATGATATGACCGGGATCAATAAAGAATCTGGGAAAGTTATTTTGAAGCAACGACTGAAAACTGTTGAAGATGTGACCGGCATAACTGGGGCAAGCCATGACGACTCACAGTGGTCGTAAACCAGACGTCCTTTTCCATTGAGGCTCCGCCAAAGGAAACTGTTGCTCTTGAATTTCATAAACCATTTAGAAGGATTTTTCTGACAGTTCATTTGTTTATTTATATGTATTCCTCTTTGATTAAGCATATTTAGCATGTACGAACTTGTTTATCTTTGATTAATGCAACGCATATGTTTGTCTTGAATAAGTCCATTCGTTTCACTCATTCAAAATATATTTTTCATAAATTATAATGCCAACTTTACCCGATCTCTTGTTCTGATGGAGAATTGGGAGGAGGATGACGAACCCAAAACATCAGATTTCTTGTCGTATGCTTTCGATTGAAACCCGCTGATGATGTAAGGCATTGTTTCAAATCCCAAACACTGGAGATATAAGGATGTTAATCCCTCGTTAACCACTTTGAGCCTTGAAGTAGGAGTTTTTTTTTAAGAACCTTCATCCTAACCTGGGGCAGGGTAGTTTTCAGTTAAACCGATCGAGCGCTTAGATCCTTAAAAAGGAGGAGCAAACCTTCGAGAATTTATCCTTAGCATCTTAAGAAGTCCAATACAATGACTATCCCTCGGTTACCTAAGGAGTGGGGCAGTCACGAGCCTTTCAAAAGACTTACACGACTTGTGCATAAAAGAATATTCAAAAAAATAAGAGCCCGCTAAGTCAAAACCTATGAAGGAGACTTAGGCAAAATTGGGGCATCCCGCTGGACTCCAAAGGCAAATCAAAAGATGTTGTCCAGGCAAAAGTTAGGGAATAAGAACAACAAACCAGTAGTTTTTTTAGAATCCCTATAAAGAACAAAATCGTGTGACCAATTGCCATTAGAAATAGGTGAGTGACTGCCATGTCCAAAGCCTTGATAAGTTCTCGACCATAACAAATCCACCTGAGATATGAGCGTTCGTATCCGATTAACTGAATTAGGATTGGAGAACATCATGAAGAAGGGGTGGGTACAAATATAACTTTGAGCCTTTATCCTTTTGTTTCTTAAACCGTGAACCGAGCCACGATACAACCTTTAAAAGACCTAATTGAAGTAGGACTTCGGTTGAAAGCATACTTGACAAGATCACGTTTCCTGACTCCTACGAGCTATGCTCAGAAAAAATTCATGTTGGCATTATAATTAAAACTTATATCCTGACTAGTGATTTCGGTCACAAGTTATCGCGATATCTTTTTTCAAAACAAAAATTCAGGACAAATATATGTGTACATTGACAAGCTCAGGATAGGCATTTCAGGCATGACAACTTTGCTTGATATCTTAGAGATTTACATATGAACATAACCCGTGGAACTTGAAGATCCTGCTGAACAGGGGCAGGCAGTTTCCCAATTCGCTTACCAACGCGAGTCTGACGTTCTTAAGAGCTATTTCCCAAAGATTTCGTCGTAACACGATTAATTTGTTCCAGTTACGTCGAGACCTGAAAAATCTCTCAAAGAGTTTGAGAACAATGGGGCAACCGGACTCGGTGTTCTCTATAAAATCCTCTTGAGATGACCCTACCTCGCAACGCAAGTATCCTGGGGCACCATGTTTTTAAAGGAAACAAATGGCGACTACTACAAGATCCTTCAAGATCAAAGCCATGTGGTTTCACAACTTTTCTTCATGCACCCGATGGATTTTACTCACGACGGCCTTCATTCCCCAGTAAATCTCAGTGTTGCAACAGGCTCCTAAACTATTGCCTCATCACAGTCCCCAGAGAGACTATAAGATGACAACTTTTTCTAAGGTAACTTGAAAGTGTCCCTCAGGTTTTCTTCTCCCCATGTGAAGACGTGATACTGTACACCCAAGCAGATTACCTTCTCCCCAGAGAATTCAGAACTTTAAAACCAGATTTGGTTCTACCATTGATCTTTCTTACCCATGATTGACGTATTGGTTGCAGAGAACGCAGGGTATTTCCGTCGAGATGTTTATTTCATCTCTCGTCCCGTCTCTAGTCTGTTTCGTCAGCATACGCAAGGGCATAAGCATCACATGCCTATTTCATTACATATTCATTACATATTCATTACATATTCATTACATATTCATTACATACTCATTACATACTCATTTCATAACATCCTGCATATTTACATACATAGACATCAACATTCATTCATATTAACATATTCATTAACATACGCGTTAGCATGCACAGGTTCATTGTGTCTCTATCATTGGTCGTTACCGCCGAGTAACTGGGTTCGTCCATTCTCTTCAAATAGATTGTCAGCCCTAAGCATAAAATACATATGTGTTTCCAAGTTTCCCTACGGAGCTCGATCCTCGTGGATGACGGTTACTTCAGCTATCTTTCCTCGCCAGGATAAGATATCTACCCTTCGAGTTCATTCCCTCGATGGAGTCTTGATTACCAGTTTTCTTTCTAGCTCGATCCTAGATTGAATCTCAGTCTTGTCGGTCGTCGAGCCCAACCAGACGTGCATTTATTTTGCACCGTCTTAAAATTTTCACAATACCTTGGCAGATATGCGACTGTTCTCGCATGAGAAGCTTATCACTGTACCCGGATGTGCATTTATTTTGCACTATCTTTCAAGAAAATCAACTACAATCATTTACAGATACACGCCAGTTCACGCCTGGAAAATCTATCTTTACAATCCTACATGTTACAGCATCGATATACAACATTTCTCACCTAAGAAGCCGATCCTATCTTCGTTATGACTCGCAGCAAGTGGCCATCTCCATGGAGCAGTTGGGCTTCCATTTACCTGTCGTCTTGAAGTATGGGGGGTTTTGAACCAAATCGTATTCAGGAGAGCACGATCTTGAAGTACGGGGAGGTTTGAGCGGAATCATATTCAGGAGAGCACGATTCTGAATTATGAAGAAGTTCATTTACCCTTTAGTAAAAGAAGAAACCAAATCGTATTCAGGAGAGCACGATCTTGAAGTACGGGGAGGTTTGAGCGGAATCATATTCAGGAGAGCACGATTCTGAATTATGAAGAAGTTCATTTACCCTTTAGTAAAAGAAGAAACCAAATCGTATTCAGGAGAGCACGATCTTGAAGTACGGGGAGGTTTGAGCGGAATCATATTCAGGAGAGCACGATTCTGAATTATGAAGAAGTTCATTTACCCTTTAGTAAAAGAAGAAACCAAATCGTATTCAGGAGAGCACGATCTTGAAGTACGGGGAGGTTTGAGCGGAATCATATTCAGGAGAGCACGATTCTGAATTATGAAGAAGTTCATTTACCCTTTAGTAAAAGAAGAAACCAAATCGTATTCAGGAGAGCACGATCTTGAAGTACGGGGAGGTTTGAGCGGAATCATATTCAGGAGAGCACGATTCTGAAGTATGAAGAATTTCATTTACCCGAAAAAGCCTAATCATATTCAGGAGAGCACGATTCTGAAGTATGAGGAAGTCCAGTTTACCCTTTTCATGTTCAGGAGAGCACGATCTTGAAGCATGAAGAAGTTTATTTATCCTTCAGTAAGAGAAGAATCAGAATCGTATTCCAGGCGCCGACCTTAAATGCGAGAAGATTTATTTATCAGATAAGCAGCATCCTCTTTATTTGAGTGCTTATCCATTTTGGCACATAAGTCCCTTCCAACGATAAGTGACAGTTCTCCCTCGAGAAGCTTATCAGGGCATTTCCCATTAAAGTCCATTTATTTTGGCATACAGCCGGTCTTTACCCTGTATATTTGCTACGGAGTTCCGAAAAGTCCGTTTGATCCTGTCACGAGGGATAAGTTACAGAAGCTTGGATGTTATTCTTTGCTCAATGCTCCAGCAGTCTGTAATCGATCTTGCAAGCCGTGTAGATCCTGTTATTAATAAACATTCCCAAATGGAGGTCATCTCATAAGTGCCCTCTCCATTTAAGGATCTTATTCCTAAAGTCCATTTATTTTGGCGTACAGCCGGTCTTTACCCTGTATATTTGCTACGGATTCCCGAACAGTCCGTTTGATTTTGTCACGAGAGATAGTTTACAGAAGCTTGGATGTTATTCTTTGCTCAATGCTCCAGCATTCTGTAATCGATCTTGCAATCATACGTGATCCAGTTTTATTTTTAGATTCCCCAGTGGAGGCCGTCTCATAGGTACCATCTCCATTTGAGGATCTCGTTTTCTAAAAAAAAAAAAAACAATTGGTCGTGTTCGCACCAGTTGACCATCATTTTTAGAATTCCCCAGTGTTGTACTGTGTCTCAGCGCGTCATTTTCCCCAGTGCGTTCTTCTCGTAGCGTCTGTCCATGTGTCGTCGTATTCGTCATTTTCGCATTCATCATTCCAGCATACGCACCATATCATATTCATGGCAACATCTGCATTAAGTTGTCCTCGCTTTGTCCAATAGCATTGCATATCGTCGCATATAAGGGCAAAATTTTCGGTTATCTATATTTAAATCTCTCCACCACGATTCCTCGAGTCTCTGTCACTCAAATCGTCCGGTGTAGCTATTTAAATAGGGGCAACTGTAATACCCCAAATTTTACCCTTATATTTAGTCAGTCATTTCGCATATCATCTCATCTGTGCATTTGCTAACCACTAACAAGTTATGGAGGTGTTTGTTTGCAGGATTTGGTTCCAGGGGTATTTTGGTTATTTTACGTGGATTCTGCTAATTCCTTGAAGACGGGCTGTCATTAAGTTTTGAGGCATTTGAGACGCTATTTCTGAGGCGTTTATTTATCACCGGGTTTGATTATATCAAGGCGCCATTTCCATGTGTTCGGTATCAAAAATTGTCGGGCACAACTGGATTTAAGATCCATTTCATCACTCATGGTTTACTTCCAGAGCACTTCAGGTTCTGTTAATAAGGCACAGTCGTAATTGGGTATTATGGGATTGTGGCTCTTGGCATTTGGTTGGAATTCAATTACGACCAAAGTTATCATCGTTGAGTCTGTTGTGATTATGGCGCACATCTGTGTTTGGTTATAAAGTTGTTGTCTAGCATTTAAATTGGATTTTAATCAGATGATGAGATTAAGATTACAAATGAGACAAGTGCACGAATAAGAATATCATTTGGGAATGTTTGTGTTTTATGACTATGTTAATGAATTTAAATATTTGTGGATTTATTCACAAATGTTCATAATTTTTTAACTAGAAGTAAATATAAATAGATTCAAGTTTTGGGAATTTTATTTCATAAAGATCTCATTATACAAGAAGGAGGAGATTGTTTCACATTTTTGAATTACTGTACATAGAATTACATTAACTCTAAAAATCCTAAGTCCTAAAACTTCTAAATGTCTTCGTGATGTCCTTGAGCTTCTCCGCAGAATCTCCGATTCACCTGCACATCAAAAAAATAGCAAAGCAGAATAGAAAAATGTTAGAGTTTGTTTTCGACACTCTCAGAACAGTGTCATCATCGAGTGCCGGGAGTGGCACAACCGAAGCCACATCCTACCCCCGTTACCGATCCGCGCCATCGGCGTCAGATCAAGTAATTTCTGTTCTTATCAATACGGGACAGCCAAGAAAGATGAAGAGATAAAAGAAGTTCGGGCCGATAAATGCTTAACTGAAAAGGGGAACGTGCCGAAAATTGGATTCTGTTTCAAAGTCAAGCTAAGCACCATTCCATCAAGTAAACATGGTATCACTATCAAGTAAACCTTTATTTTTTTTTCAAACTAATACCAAACTGAACGTCAAAAGTGACCAAGCTGCCCCAAATGAACTCATAAATTCATAAAGGAACTCCAAGTATCAATGAATAACCACAAACAATAGTGCTGTCGAAAGCATTATGGTAAGGCCAAGCTGCGGAAAAAAAATTCGAGCCAAGGGACAAAAGGCATCAAGTCTAACATCTGCAAAAAGAGAATCAAAGCAACAGTTAGTATTTCCAATAACAAGAGGATCACTTCCAAGCCATAACAGTTTGTGGCATTTCCAAACCAAATAAGAAGGTCACATTGGAAAATTGGAAATGCAGGGCATAGGCTCAGTTATGAACATCATAGCCCAACAATATACACATCAGTCCAAATACCAGCCTACACCAAGTGAGAATCAACGGCAACTGCATCGATGAAAAGGGGACATACGCATCATAATCACAGTTCAGCACCAGAAAATAAGAACTAAGTTCAGCACTAGACAATAAAAATTAAGTTCAGGCCTGAAAAGAAGAATTAAAATCGTGTGCAAAAGAGCTAAATTCAATACAAGAACATCACAACAGTCCAACAGAAAGCCAAGGAAGCAAGATTCCTCTAAAGCAATCCGCTTTCAGTTCAACCGATGATAGTTCGAACCTAAAAACATCACAGAAAAAATTAAACATTCAGTCCATCGTGAAAAGCCATTATCGGAAACAAAACAAGGTCACAAACCATAGCAGAAAAAAGCAGGAAACCACAAATCCAGTTCACCAGAGACAATCGGACCAGGGGTTGAATCAAGCATCTGTGAAAAACAAGCCAATAGCAAATTCATCTGGGTAACAGAGAATCCAAATCATGTCAGAGAGTTTAAATCCAATCCAGCTGCATTGAAAACTGGATGTAGAACAAGTCAAGCGAAATTTGCTTCAAACGAATCCAAATGGGTCAACATCTTAAAGTCAGATATCAAAACAAAATGGACATCAGAAAAAGACTGATCAAATGGACATCGAAAGCAAATCCACATCTGCAAAATCGAAATTGAAATAACGGTTTATCAAACAGGCCACAATATCCAATCAAGGAGTTCTGAAAAAGGAAAATCCCTCATTGATCAAATCGTATCGGAAATGGATATTCAAATCTATCAGTTCCCAAATGGAATCAAATATGCAAAATCATATCAAATCAAACAATCAGCATCAAAGAAATATAACGTAAAAGATATAACAGCCCAGGCCCACAAATGGAACCAGAACGAAGATATAAAAGGGGATGAAACCCTAACGCGAGGGACATCACAGACAGCGCCGCTCATCACAAAGAAACAAAGCCGCAAACAGAGAAAGTGATAGAATATTCTCACCAGAAAGGCGTCGTTCATCAGTGACACTCCACAATCAGCAACAAAACCGATCGAATCGTCCAAACGAGAAACCACCTTCGCCGTTCATTACAAACGGCGGGCAATCAACTCTGAGCCTCAGTTCTGCACATCATCGGCCGTTTCACCATAAATGTGAGCTATGAGATATTTTTCTCACAATATTCGTGTTTTATTTCAGGTTATTGAGAAGAATGAAGAAGAACGAGTGGCCGCGAAAGAGAATCGAGAGAGCCGCGAGAAAGAAGAGGAAGATGAAGAACAGCGGCGCCGCGAGAAGAAGTTAGGGTTTGGAAACCCTAACTTTTGCTGTGACTTATTGCTAACCAACCGGGTTGGGTCCGGGTGTGATGACCGACCCAACCCCCTCCCTTTATTTATTATTTTTTGTTTTGTTTTTTAAAAATTTGTTTTATGTTTTTTTTTAATTGTTTTTTAACATTTTACTTTTATAATTCAAAAAAACTGTTTTAAAAAAATAAAAAAAAACAAACCTTTTTATGTAAATATTAAGAATAAATAAAAACTCTTTTTTAAAATAAAATTAGAAAGCTTTTCTTAAAAATATTAAAAAATAAAACCCTTTTTTAAAAGAATAAAACATTTTTTAAATTAAATCTTTTTTTGCAAGCTGATATTAAATTTTTTAATAAAACAATAATAAAATCTCACATTTGCATCTTTTTTCTTCATTGTCTCGTAATTCATTTGATTGCCGCCTCACTCCGCCCACTAACATCGTTTGTTCATTTTGCAGCTCAGTACGTTTACCATTACTTATTTCATCTTATTTTTCACTCAGAGTTTATTATCATATTGCATATGTTTCTCCATTGTAACCTCGCGAACCCTAATAATCGCGTTTACCTTTCCGCACTTTAATTTCTGCTGTTTGCATGATTCAATTATCTCACGCATTTATCAATATTCCAGTCACACCACACACATCCGAAGGTTAGGTCTAGCTTTTGGTCGCCGCGCCAATAGTCCTCAACTTCAAACCCTTACAACCTCACAAACCCTAATTTTCACAAATGCCTCGCCGCAGGCAAAATTACAATTTTACCTCTAGCATTAGGTCAAAGAGCCGCCGCGCTCATTTTAGGGTTTCCCGCCGTGGAATCCCTAATTTAACCCTAATTACAACTTAATATTTCAACATAGAGATTTGGAGTTTCTACACTCCACGTAAGCGTGTCCTTAAGACATGTTTATTCCCCTTGAGACCTTGACCACAGTCAAGAAGTCTCTAACCTCCCTTTTGAGGGGAACTACGATTACTCTGATTCTACTCCCGTAAGGATACGTAGGCACAAGATGCGATGTCTTGCCGAGTAAACTTAGAATTAACCCCTTAGGTATCTTTTCTCACTTTTAATCCTTTGTACATATACCTTAAGCAAATAAATAAAGCAAATAGTAAACATTTGAACAAAAGGTTCCTGTAGAGTACTACAGAAGTTTAGGGTGCTAATACCTTCCCTAAATTTAACCAACCCCCGAACCCTAGATCTTTCCCCGCATTGTGTTTACGATGCAAAATATTTAGGTTTTCCCTTTTTGACCTTTTCCTTCGGATAAATCAAAAAGCGGTTGTGAATTGAATTGCGATTCAAACTCATTAATAGTTTGTGATCCTATTTCCACCGCAACAAAGAGCCACCAAGAATTTTGGATCCCAATTTCTAAACACCTTTTCAACCGCTTTAGTCCTATATATCCATGCTTTCAGGTACAAGGGAGTGTAATTGTACCTTTGAACCATATGTGAAATTATGGTACTCACCTTCAAAGAAGGGTTGCCGCTAATGACCGATAGAATCTCATCGCAAATCAATTGAGAGTTGAACTTGCGAAGGTCCCGCATCAGATTCCTGATTATACAAGTGTGGGCTGGACCCATTGACCCTATCTTCCATGGATCACATCTCTTTTGGAAAGACATTGTTAATCGGAATGGACACACCTTGTTACGACAATAGATCTTATACAGAGTTAGATTTGTTCGATCGACTTTATAATCTTCTGATAAGTCCATGTGATATTGTTTAATTACTCGGACACAATCTTCTTTTGTACAAAAGGTTTCGCCCTCTTTAAATAGTCCTTCTTTTACGTAGTTAGGGTTGTAAAAAATATATGTTGAAGGTTCATCGTCACCTAAGTCGAGACTTGTCATGTGTTGAGGTGGGCAATAAATATGACTGGATGGAACCCCCTCTTCCTCGTTATTTACCATGTCGTCAACAATGACTTCAGCTGCTTCTTCTTCTTCTTCAATGACATCAACTTCAGCGTGTTCCTCATCAGATTCGTAAAAAACTTGAGAAAAATCAAGTTGTTGAGACATTTGTTGTTGTTGTAACGTAACATATAACACAATATCTGAGAAACCAAAATACTCATGATTGCGGAACATGCTACGCACATCTTCATCGTCTCGAATCTTTAAGTGGAAAATTTTACATTGATCGTGTCCGCCAAAGAACACAAGATTCTTGTAGATTATTTGGCCAACTGGACCACATTGTAATTTCTTTTCTAATCTCGATTTCATGTGTAAAAAATTTGACCTTATGTTAATCAAAATTATATTGTATTCATGGATATCTATAAATATCGATAAATTTTGATATTTCAAAATCTGCGGATATTCTTTTGGGAAAAAGAGTGATGCACTGACATGACGACTATGCTTTCCACTAAATCATACTGAAAACTTTAAACTAATTATATGAAACTAGCGTCGAGACGGGCACTCGCGTGTTCGTCTGTCCGCTTTTTTAATGCGCATGAATGAAAATATAAACGATATTTTTTGTTAAATAATAAAAAAAAACAATATATAGAAGTTAATAATAAGAAGTTATGTGAAATTTAATAATAAGAAATTATTAAGTATATTGTATAATAAATCAAGGGTAAAAATGGTAGAAAAATAAGCCACACTAAAACAAAATATTTCCTTTATATATAGATTATAGATAATAAGAAGTTATTAAGTATATTGTATAATAAAACAAAGGTAAAAATGGTAAGAAGTTATGTGAAATTTAATAATAAGAAGTTATTAAGTATATTGTATAATAAAGTAAGGGTAAAAATGGTAGAAAAATAAGCCACTATAAAACAAAATATTTCCTTTATATATAGATTATAGATAATAAGAAGTTATTAAATATATTGTATAATAAAGCAAATGTAAAAATAATAGACAAATAAGTCTCACCAAAATAAAATATTCCCTTTATATATATATTTATAGATTATATATTATAGATGACAAAATATTATATTCCTATTAGATGACAATATTAAATATTTTTAATAGATACTTGCACGAATATAAAATGCCTACGAATATCATATTTATTAAATAAGACGAATAACTAAGACTAATCCTTACAAATCCTTATTTACTTATGCAATTTAATTTATCTTAAAAAATAAAATTTAAATCAAATCTATTTCTTCCATTTTTCATGTGTATGAATAAACTACAGAGGAAAAATTTCAAACAGTTGTTGTTCTGAGTTCTTCGAGTTGCAATGACGAACTCAATGGGTCCTCCACCTCCCCAAAACCCTAATCTTCAACCACAAACCCTAACTCCATCACCACCTCCTCCAAATTCCGATTCTCACTCATCCCAATCCACAGTCAACGATTCATCACAACCCGAACCACCACCACCGTCCGATTCCACATCACAAGCCGAACTTCCCCCACCGTCCGATTCCACCACCATTTCATCATTACCCGAACCACCGCCACCGTCCCATTCCACCGCCAATTCATCACTATCCGAACCACCACCACCGTTCCATTCCACAGATACTCAACCCCCTAAACCCTCTCAAGGTACAGCGGTTCCGTATAAGATTCCGGCTTGGAGTGCCGCTCCTTGCCATGAATTCTACCTCGAGGTTCTCAAGGACGGTTCCATCATCGACAAATTTAATGTGTATGTTTCTCAATTTTTGTTGTGGTTCAGTTCTCTACTTCAACTGAAACTGAAACTGTGTTTTCTTATGGTTGGTTTGGTTCACAGGCATGAAAAAGGTGCATATATGTTTGGGCGTTTAGATCTTTGTGACTTTGTGCTTGAACACCCAACTATTTCTAGGTTTCATGCGGGTATGCTATGAATTACATTAATTCTTGCTCTCAATTTGATATATTTGTATGTCTGGGATGAAAATGGCTATGAAGCACATACACGACACCAACACGAATAACCCAGTTACGTCAACTAATCCTATTAAGCCCATCATCTAGAAGTCCACAGCAGGAGAGAAAAAGTGGGTCAGATAAGGGAATACAAGTAAGTTAGAGAATCTTCTGCGATTCTAGGAGAATTGGTTATTTGGGGGAAGGAGACTCTAGATGCAAGGCATTTAGAATTTATTTAGCAAATTGGTTAGGAGAGTTATTCTCTTTGGTAGGAGTTCTTGAACTCCGATTTATCGATTTATCATTTTCTACCATTGTAGAGCTCTTGAGCTCCACTTTCTGTTCAATAATATACTGTTGCAACTTCCAATTTACTGAGTTCTATCTTGCAGCGTCTGGCCTTCAGTTTGAAGTGTCGGTGCTACAAAGGAAACTTGTTTAGTCTGTGATTTAATCAACCATAATGCCAATACTCACTAATGTGTTAGTCTTAAGTTGTAGAAGTAGAACCGAGTTTGAGATTGCAAAATCCGGTAATCTTCATTGTATCCCTTAGGATTCAAACTTAGCTTCATGAATCAGTTAGTTAAAATCATTCTATTATAATACAGGTAGTTGGCTGTAGCATTGATATACTATATGCGTAGTTCCTTTGTTTGATAACTGTTGAAACACAAGAGACTAAGAGACATTTGAATAAACCGTGTGTTTTGAAAAGCACTACGGAGACATTATTATATATAAATAGAATACAAGTAATTACATGATATAGTCGATGTGGGACTATTCTATATACAAATATTCTCAACACTATATATATATATATATATATATATATATATATATATATATATATATATATATATATATATATATTTATTTACACATATCAACACTCCCCCTCAAGCTTGAGCATATAAGTCAAATGCACCAAGCTTGTTACATATATAGTTAGTTCTGGGGCTTCGTAGGGATTTTGTAAACACATCTGCCAATTGATCATTAGAGTTGACAAAGCTTGTGACGATGTCGCCTGACTCGATTTTCTCTCTGACAAAGTGACAGTCTATCTCAATATGTTTGGTCCTCTCATGGAAGACTGGATTTGAAGCAATGTGCAATGCAGCTTGATTATCACAAATAAGTGTCATTGGTCTTGCTTCTTCAATTTGAAGTTCCTTGAGCAACTGTTTTAACCAAATAAGTTCACATGTTGCCATTGCCATGGCCCTATACTCTGCCTCGGCGCTTGATCTTGCAACTACATTTTGTTTCTTACTTCTCCAGGAGATAAGGTTTCCTCCAACAAGTACACAATACCCAGAGGTGGATCGTCTATCAATGGGCGACCCTGCCCAATCAGCATCAGAGTATCCAATTATCTGGGTATGTCTTTTATCCTCATACACAAGACCTTTTCCTGGAGCACATTTGATGTATCTCAAAATCCGGATAACAGCATCCATGTGTTCCTGACAAGGAGAATTTAAGAACTGGCTTACCACACTGACTGCAAAAGAAATGTCCGGACGAGTGACTGTGAGATAATTCAACTTTCCAACCAATCTCCTATATCTTCCTGAGTCAGATAAAGGCTCCCCCTGATTGGGTAGTAGTTTAACACTTGGATCTATAGGAGTATCAGCTGGTTTAGCATTTAACAAACCTGTTTCTTCCAAAATATCCATAGCATATTTCCGCTGAGAAATGACCAGACCATCTTTAGATTGGGCTACTTCAATACCCAAGAAATAGCGGAGTTTACCAAGATCTTTTGTCTGAAATTGTTTCGAGAGATGTTGTTTCAACTGGAGTATTCCCTGCTGATCACTACCAGTTATGACAATGTCATCTACATACACAATAAGATAAATACACCCTTGGGGTGAGTGACGATAAAAAACAGAATGGTCAGCTTCACTACGGGTCATACCAAACTGTTGTACTACAGTGCTGAATCTGCCAAACCAAGCTCTCGGAGATTGCTTAAGACCATAAAGAGACCTGTGTAGCCTACAAACCATATTCGATGACTCCCCCTGAGCAACAAACCCAGGTGGTTGCTCCATATATACTTCCTCTTCAAGATCACCATGTAAGAATGCATTTTTGATGTCAAGTTGATGAAGAGACCAATGTCGAATGGCTGCAATGGCTAGAAGAAGTCTAATAGATGTCATCTTGGCTACAGGCGAGAAGGTATCACTATAATCCAACCCAAAAATTTGAGTGTATCCTTTGGCTACCAAGCGGGCTTTAAATCGATCAATCTTGCCATCTGGACCAACCTTCACTGTATAAAGCCAACGACAACCTACTAAAGATTTCCCATGGGGTAGAGGAACCAGTTCCCAGGTACCACTGCTTTGAAGAGCACACATTTCATCAATCATTGCTTGCCTCCACTCAGGGTGAGATAATGCTTCACCTGGAGTTTTAGGAATAGAAACAGAAGACAAAGAAGACAAACAAGTATACTGCAAAGGGGAAAGACGATGATAACATAAATCAATATAATGTGGAGAAGGATTTCGTGTTTGACGTATACCTTTTCGAAGGGCAATCGGAAGATCAGACTCAGGTTGCAGGACCGAATCCGGTGATGGCGAGAGCGTCGGAGGAGAGTCTGTAGTGACCTCAGGGACAGGTACGACTTCAGGGACAGGTACGACAGACTTTGGGTGACGACGCTGATATGTTTGAAGTGGGCGAGGAGTGGGGGGGTCAACCGTAGGGGTAACTAGTGGGTCAGGTTCCCTAGAATGATGGGGGATAATGACAGATGGGACTTCCGGAAGAGGTGTGGTAATACTTTCCTGTAGAGGTTCCGTAGTAACTTGGCTGGATTCGAAATATGGAACAGACTTGAAGAAGGTAACATCGGCGGATACGAGGTATCGTTGTAGAGTATGTGAGTAGCAACGATAACCTTTTTGGGATCGATGATAGCCAAGAAAGACACACTTTAGTGATCGAGCTGATAGTTTATCAAGACCAGGGGAGAGATTGTGTACAAAACACGTGGACCCGAAGACTCGAGGAGGAATTGGGTGGAGTGGAGAGTTTGGAAACAAGATTGAATGAGGAATTTTATTATTAAGGACAGATGATGGCATGCGATTTATGAGGTAACATGTCGTGAGCACTGCATCTCCCCAAAACCGGAGAGGAACATTACCATGGAGAAGTAGGGTCCGAGTGGTTTCTACGAGGTGCCGATTTTTGCGTTCGGCTACCCCGTTTTGTTGGGGTGTATGAGGGCAAGATGTTTGGTGCAAAATACCATTGGATGACATAAATGTTTGAAATTGTTGGGATAAATATTCACGTGCATTGTCACTTCTTAAGGTACGAATAGACAAACCAAATTGGGTTCTTATTTCTCGATAAAATTGTTCAAAAATGGAAAACAATTCAGATCTATTCTTCATTAAAAATAACCACGTGCAACGTGAAAAATCATCAATAAAGGTGACAAAATACCTAGACTCAAGAGTAGAGACAGTACGCGAGGGACCCCAAACATCGGTGTGAACTAAAGCAAAAGGGGACGAAGCTCGTTTGTTGACTCGACAGGGAAATTGACTACGAGTGTGTTTCCCTAATTGGCACGACTCACAATGTAAATTAGATACCTTCGATAAATTTGGCACCAACTTATGTAATTTGGAAAGACTGGGATGACCTAACTGAGCATGGATAGTGAGTGGAGAATCTTTGGTTGAGCATGCCTGAGATGACAATGAAAGGTAGTAAAGGCCTTGAGACTCATATCCGACGCCAATCGTCTTTCCCGAACTCCGATCCTGCAGGGTAACATTATTATTAGTGAAGGTGATACTACAATCAAGAGAACGAGTTAAACGACTGACTGAAAGTAAATTAAATGGACAATTAGGTACATAGAGGACAGAAGTAACAGATAGAGAAGGTAGAATTTGAACAGTACCAATCCCTTCGGATCGGGTTTGAGAACCATTGGCCGAAGTTATAGTAGGTAAGAAACCAGAGGTAGAGAGGGAAGAGAACAAATTTTTATTACCAGTAACATGATCAGACGCACCAGAATCAAGGACCCAAGGTCGAAGAGGAGATGATTGAGAGAGGCAAACAGATAAATTACCAGTGTGTGCTACCTTAGCAGTAGAATCTGAGTTCTGATAATTCTGATACCACCTGAGGAAATCATCGTAGTTTGGCGTAAAGTTCTGAGGAGTAGCCATGAGTATCTGAAAAGAGAAAATATCACGCGATCGATCGCTGGCCGGACGTGTTGTCACGTGCGTTTCAGGTGGCGGCGCTGGATGCCCACGCGCAGAGACGGAGGTGGCGCGTGTGGAGGTTTCTGCCGATGAAAAAGTTTGCCGAAAGGTCGTTGAGAATAGCAACGACGGCGGCAGCTATGCGGTTATGACCGAAGAATTTTGAAAAATGAGGCAAACCGGAGTGACAACACGGTTTGCAAAAAATTTTTTTTTTTAAAATTTCTCACCGAAAGACAGTGGGTCAACCGGGTAAAGCACGGCGAAGAAAGAATTGCCTCTTAGCAGGCTCTAGATACCATGTTGAAATACAAGAGACTAAGAGACATTTGAATAAACCGTGTATTTTGAAAAGTACTACGGAGACATTATTATATATAAATAGAATACAAGTAATTACATGATATAGTCGATGTGGGACTATTCTATATACAAATATTCTCAACACTATATATATATATATATTTACACATATCAACAATAACAATACTATTTCTTGACTGAACATTCTCATTGCCAATCAAGACCTTCTTACTTCTTAGGACAGCTACAGACCTCTTAACTAGCTAGATCATACCTCATATCATAACATAACACCTAAAGTTCTAACACAAGGATATGCCTAGTATTCTGTTACTATTTTATGGTGTGTTCTGAGTTCTTCAACCAGAATGAAGAATAAACATTTGAGTTGTTCAGTTTGAGAAGATTAGACATTGATTACTTCCTGCCATACATCAGATGATATAAACCCATCTTAGGCTTCCCTATTATAATGCCAGTGTGACCTGATTATACCCATCCATTTTGAAAAATCTGGAAGTCATATTATTATATTAAACCTATGCATTACATTTGTGAATTTCACCAAAAGTTAGACATTCAAAAAGTTCTCTCATGATTCTTAGTTCTTACCTAGTTTTATATTTATTCTTGTTAGTTATGCAGTTTAAGAGAAGAGGAGATGCATATCTCTATGATCTCGGGAGTACTCATGGCACCTTTTTGAACAAAAATCGGGTATGGCATTGTTTTTTCTCGTCTTCTAGAATTTTGATAATTCTGTTAGATCTTTGATTCCTCAAACATGTTTTTGCAATCCTTTTATTTGATAACTATTTTCATGTGCAAAATATACCCTGTGACAGAGATACAAGAATTGTTACTTCCCCCCCCCCCCCCCCCCCCCCCCCCCCCCCCCTTTTTTTTCTTCTTTTATTCCTTTATTTATTTATTTATATATTTTGGATTTAGAATTCCTCTTCCGTCCTGCTATTTCATACTTTAAAGTAAGGTTTAATAACAGTATTTAACATGCAATCTATGCAACTAGGTTGATTGAAGAAGAGTCAGCTAAACATATTTGCTGATGTTGTACATTCAGAAATGCTTTTGCTAAAACCTTTACCGAACTCTATAGTCATGAGCATAATCTCTGTTTTGTCACAAAACCTTCCTCTTGTTTATCCTAAAGAATATCACGTCTGGACTTAATTTAGCGTAGCAGAACTCACCTTGACTACATCTTGTACTGTACCCTCAGGCAAACAGGATTGTATGCCCAGAATTATATTAACAGCTCTAAAGTTGACCGGAATAGCAAGATCAAAATACTTAGAATCATTGTGATCTAGTTTAACATTTTCACCTTTAAGTACCTTTGCAGCTTTTTATTGAAAAAATTGGACTCAGCTGTCGGTAAAGAGAAGTGTATGCAGATTTATAATTATAACTATACCTTATAGACATAACTGACATATCTCCATTTCCTTTCCTATTTGCTTAGGTGGAGAAAAACACATACACTGACTTGCGTGTTGGTGATGTCATTCGATTTGGCCGGTAGGTGTTTTTTGTGTAGAATTTTTACTTTGCTCACAATCAGGGCTTCTTCTGTTGTTTGTATTATTTTTGTTCTCTCATGAGTCAATATTACTTTCATTGTTTCTGATGATGTGATAGTTTATTTTATTTAATTTATTTGTGGTAGTAGTATCAATTAGAATTAGAACCCAACAGTATTTATTAAGTCATTATAAAATTAGTAATTGCAGTTTTCTCGATGATCACTTGCTGCTTAAAGGCACGTGGAATGGGTCTAGGCTAGTTGAAATTGGAATGTGTACCTGGTCATGTTGAATTAGTATTTTATATTTAAAATCTTATGGTCTTCATTGGGATATTGTCATTTCAGATTATATAACGATTGGTCTGTGTCAGTGCATTAAAATCGCATGGTCTTCACTGGGGTCTTCATTGGACTGTGTCGTGCATTGCTATTCCTGAGTATTGTTTTTTTGCTTCTAAATAATTTCCGTTTTTAATTGTTTTTCTGGTAGGGTACATCTGATCTGCATTGTTTACTTATTCTCTTCTTTCCAAATAAGTTTCTCTTTTCTACATTTAAAAGTTTATAATATGTTACTCTATCTTGTACTGAATTACAAACTCTTAAAAATTTCAGTAAGAATATGTCACTAGTTGTTTTCTTTATCATCTTTTACCATGTTTGATAAATGTTTTTTGTATTGGAATGAATGAGTTTTGATTTATGAGGAACATCATTTCTTGATATACTTTTCTAGTATTCATTTTGTATTCCATTTACAGGTCAACTCGGATGTTCATTTTTCAAGGACCGTCAGAGTTGATGCCTCCTGTAAGATCTGGTCTTCATATGTTTTTTTTTCGTTAAATTTATTGCCATTCACCGTTAGTATTTTTGATAATGTGTCACGGTACCTTTCTAAGTGTCATAGTTGAAAGTATCTTATGTTCTTGGGATTAATGGACCCTGCACAAATTTTCCATGTTATGATTTCTCTGTGCAAGTTATTATCATATTTCTTTTTGAGTGTTAGGTTTCTCTTATAGAAAAAAATCATTTGAAGTGTGCTTGTTTTTATATGAGAAAGTAAGGGTGTATTCACTTAGATTTTTTGCTAGATAAGATTGTGCCTTTAATTAAACCAGTGGTGGACTCCCTTTAGAGACAAGCTCTCTTTAAAGGAGCCTTTTCCCTATTTATATGGTTTTTAATTTAGCAAATTCGTTCTCCACCAAGTTTTAATGACCAAATATCAGCTTTGGCTATTATTGAAATGAATATGTAGAGTGGGACGGTAAATTTTCCTTGCACTCCCTAGCTGCACTGCAGTGTACATAATGTAAATCTTTACTTATTTTATAGCATTCTTGGTATTATGTTCTTGCACATTGTTGCTTATTAGATAAAAGTTGACTTTTGAGTTATGAATTCATTCATTATTAGTTATGGTTTGTGTGTTTCATTTCACATTGATTTAAATTTCCATAGTTCGGTTGCACCAAGTTTCAATTAGAAATAAAGCCAGAGCCAATATTCATTTTATCTATTATCGTTAATCATCAACTATCCTTGGACATGCATTAACCATTATTCCCAACTTTAGTTCATTTCAGAAATTCGTTAGTCATAGTTCTATCTTTCATTTTCTAGTTTCCTCATATAATTAGTTAACATCAATGGACTATTATTTGATATGCACCAAAGACTAAAGAACATTTAACAAAAGGTGAAGGTTGGAAACAGGGAAACAGTGCCTTTACCTTACTTATCATTCGAGAAAGAAAATCAAACATAAGAACATGGCAATAAGGCTGTCCTAATAGAAGATAATTCTATATTTTGAAATATATGGCTATAGAAAATTATATTCCTACATGGTGTACTATGAACATTTTACTTTTTATTTCTATTATTTTGAATGGCATAATTAGAAATCATTAACCTGTTAGATTGCAACAGAAATAAAGAGAAAATAAAAGAAAGATGTGAGAATCTGAGAAAGTGAGAAGCTTCCAGTTTCTGTTAACTGTTAACTTTGCACTTCAGATTATTTCCGCAATTAGCATCTTTTCATATTTGTTTTACTTGAAGGAGGCTAATATAAAACTTAAGAGAGAAATGAAAATGCGGGAAGCATTGCTAGATAGGGAAACTTCGCTCCGACGAGCAAAGATGGAAGCCTCTGCTGCTGCGGGTATATCATGGGGTATGGGGGAGGATGCCATTGATGAAGATGAGGTAATTATGACACAAGATCTATATATTTCTTTGTTTGAACTACTTAATTATTCATTCAAGCTTTATATGTTAGAATCTACTTTAATGTGAAAACTCATGTTGACCATTTTTATCTTCTGATTTTAGGATAATGTTGAAGAAATAACGTGGCAGTCATATAAAGGACAGCTTACAGAAAAACAGGAAAAAACCCGTGAGAAACTAATAAAAAGAATGGAAAAGGTGAGTAGTTCTTGTTAACGTCGGTTCATATGCTGTGTTTTTCATCTATGAAACATAGTCCTTGAATAGAATAACTGCTTGGAACCTCTTTTACTTCTCCTGTTATCAGAATCCCTATCTCCACCAAGATAATTAAAGTAAATTGAAGTTATAGTTTCAAATGAATGGTTGATACTTGTAATGCAAAAGACATCCCCTAAAGGATGAACATTGATGATGATATTTGTACTCACACACAGAAACTCTCTCTTGCCACAAAATACAGTTTCCTATTGGCCTGTTTTTTAAGATGGTATACTCAAAAAGTTTCCTGATATGTGTAATTTTTTTTGGGTGCAGATTTCTAACATGAAGAAAGAAATAAATTCTATACGAGTTAAAGACATTTCTCAGGGTGGATTAACTCAGGGTCAACAGACTCAAATTGCTAGGAATGAGCAAAGAATGGCAGAGGTAATATTGGAGAAAGTTTATTAGACACGACCCTTGCATATTATTGCTTTCCATATTCTGTGATTGTAAAGGCTGATATCATCTTTCTTTTCTGCATTCTTCTTTTCTGCATTCTGTAATTTCCTTGTACTGATTTTGCTAGATCCCATTTGAACTCTAGCCTATTTCTTTAATTAAATCAGTAATTTTATCAGTTTTCTTGTATTGTTTCTGAATCTCTTATAGATACTGAATTGATTCTATCAATTTGGTATCTAGAGCCTTGGTTTCGTTTACTCGGTGGATGGTTGTTACGCGTGGTATCATGGAGAATCGCGTGGAAACGATGGAACAGAGGATGAATCAGTTCGAAGGGACGATCGAACAGATACGCCAGATCGTAACGGAGCAACAGTCCAGACCGCAAGTGACGGTGGAGCAGATTCGCCAGCTCATTCAGGAACGTCCGGGTCACCACAGAGGATCCGATGATGACGAAGATGATAGGAGCATAAGAAGCAACCGTTCGCACGAATCTCGACCCAGAAATCGCCGTCACTGGGGTGGAGAAGGAGAGCGAACCATGAGAAGCAGAAGGAAGCTGGAAATTCCCATTTTCAAGGGAGAGGATGCGTATGGTTGGCTCGTGCGGGTCGAGAGGTACTTCCGTTTGAATGGTGTAAGGATGCGCGACAAACTAGATGTGGTAGTGTTAGCTATGGAAGACAAGGCTTTGAATTGGTACCAGTGGTGGGAGGAGCAAGCCCCACTGAGGACATGGGAGGAGTTTAAGGTAGCTGTGATGAGGAGGTACCGAATGGGGCCTTTGCTGAGTTTAAGGCAAAAAGGCTCGGTGGTGGAGTATATGGAGAAATTCGAAATGCTTGTAGCTCCGTTGAGAAGGGAAGAAAGGATTATGTTGGACTCCATTTTCATGAATGGACTAAAAGAGGAGATTCAAGCCGAACTAAAACTCCATGAGAGTCAAAGTTTAGCAGATTTGATGGATAGGGCTCTGTTAATTGAAGAAAAAAATGAGGTGGTCCACAAGAAGAGTAATTTATGGAAAGATAGAGGAGGGTCTTTTAAGATCAGGGACCCTGCAGATATAGGAGGATCTAGGAAGGAGGGAGAGAAAGGTAATGGAGGAGGTAGTGAGAAGTTCAGAGGGAGGAGATTAAATCCTGCAGAATTAGAAGGAGTAAGAGAGGGCTGTGTTTCAAATGTGGGGATAAATGGAATAGGGAGCACATATGCAAATTTAAGCATGAGTTTTAAATTATGTGAGAATAGCAGTGAGGAGGAAGAAGAAAGAGGAGGAAAAGGGGTGCAAACAGAAGATTGGGGGGGCGAAGTGGAGGAATGCAAGACTTTGCAACTCTCCCTGCAGAGTCAAGAGGGACTAACTTCTAATAAATCGTTCAAGGTCTGGGCTACAGTCAAAGAAAGGGAACTGTTGACACTAATTGATTCCGGGGCAACTAGCAATTTCATTGATGCTAGGCTAGTGGAAATGATGGGATTATAGTTGGTGGAAACACCACCATATGTAATTGAGGTGGGGAATGGAGAGAAGATGAAATATCAGGGGGTGTGTGAAAAATTGAAGTTCTGGTTGCAAGGAGTGGAATTCAGCCAGAATTTCTTTTTGATGGAGTTAGGAGGGACTGATATGGTGCTAGGAATGGATTGGTTAGCTAGTTTGGGCAATATAGAGGCTAACTTTGGAAAATTATGCCTTATGTGGGAGTGGGGTGGACAGAAGTATAGTATTCAAGGAGATCCTACATTAAGCAATCAACAAGTTTCTATGAAAGGAATGATGAGAGCTTTGAAGGATGAGGGGATGGGATTCTATGTGCAAACTGTGCAAATGGTTGCAGCAGAAAGGTATGCTGAGTTAACAGAGTGGGATGAGACTTTGGGGAAATTTGAGGAAGTGTTTCATTTACCTAAAGGTCTACCACCCAGGAGAGAACATGATCATGCTATTTTGCTTAAACCTAATGCTGCCATTCCAAACTTGAGGCCTTATAGGTACCCTTTCTATCAAAAAAATGAAATAGAAAAAATTGTAGGAGAAATGCTCCAGGCTGGTATCATAAGGCATAGTACCAGTCCTTTTTCAAGCCCAGTGCTGTTAGTAAAGAAAAAAGATGGAGGGTGGAGATTTTGCACAGATTACAGAGCTCTAAACAAGGTGACCATACCTAATAAATTCCCCATTCCCATCATTGAGGAATTATTAGATGAATTGGGTGGAGCAGTCATCTTTTCCAAACTGGATTTGAAATCTGGTTATCACCAGATTAGGATGAAGGATGAAGACATAGCCAAGACAGCATTCAGAACACATGAGGGGCACTATGAGTATCTTGTCATGCCTTTTGGCTTGACAAATGCTCCCTCCACTTTCCAAGCCCTCATGAATGAAGTTCTCAGGCCATTCTTAAGGAAATTTTGCTTGGTTTTTTTTGATGACATACTCATATATAGTAGGAGTAAGGAAACACACAGAGAACATTTAACTGTAATATTGCAAGTGTTGAAGGATAACCAACTATTTGCTAACAAGAAGAAATGTTCTTTTGGTCAAGAAGAGGTGGAGTATCTAGGGCATTTAATATCTGCCAAAGGAGTAGCAGCAGACCCCAGAAAGATAGAAGATATGATTAAGTGGCCTGCTCCAAAAAATATAAAAGGATTAAGAGGCTTCTTAGGTCTAACTGGCTACTATAGAAAGTTTGTAAGGAATTATGGAAAAATAGCCTGGCCCCTTACTCAGTTGTTGAAGAAAGACAATTTCCTGTGGAGTACAGAGGCACAAGTGGCCTTTGATGAACTGAAGATAGCCATGACCACCCTCCCTGTTTTGATTATGCCAGATTTTGAAAAAGAGTTTGTAGTGGAGACTGATGCTTTGGGCAAAGGCATTGGAGCAATGTTAATGCAGGAGGGCAGACCTGTGTCATATATGAGTCAAACTCTAGCAGCTAAAGCCCAACAAAAGTCAGTTTATGAAAGAGACCTCATGGCGATGGTCATAGCTATTCAGAAATGGAGACCCTATTTATTAGGCAAGCATTTCAAGGTGCATACAGACCAGAAAAGCTTAAAGTTTATAACAGAGCAGAGGGTGATGGGGGAAGACCAGCAGAACTGGCTATCTAAATTGATAGGATATGATTTTGAGGTTAAGTATAAGCCTGGAAAGGAAAATAGTGCAGCAGATTCCCTTTCCAGGCAGATGCAATATTCTCACATAACTACTGTCCAAAGCGAAGCTTGGAATGGATTAGAAGAGGAGGTACAACGGGATGAGAAGCTGAAGGGGATAGTGCAGGCCTTATTAGCAGATCCTCTTAGTCAGAAGGGGTTTCAACTTAAGGGAGGAAGGTTGTATTATGAAGGAAGAATAGTGGTGCCTAAAGAATCCCCTCGAATTAGTTGGATTCTGAATGAATTCCATGATACAGCAGTAGGAGGGCATTCTGGTTATCTCAGGACTTACAAAAGGATTAGTAGTGTGGTATATTGGGAGGGTATAAGAAAGAGAATTCAAGAGTATGTGCAGGCGTGTGAAGTGTGTCAAAGGAATAAGTATCAAACATTGACACCTGGAGGATTACTACAGCCTTTACCTATTCCCACACAAGTATGGAGTGATATTTCTATGGATTTCATAGGGGGTTTACCTAAAGTGCAAGGAGTAGACACTGTTATGGTGGTGGTAGATAGACTTTCTAAGTATGCTCATTTTTTTCCAATTATCCATCCTTATACAGCCAAGAGTGTTGCTGAAGTTTTCCTTCAAGAAGTGGTTAGATTGCATGGATTCCCTAGTTCCATAGTTTCTGACAGAGACAAAGTGTTTCTTAGCCATTTCTGGATTGAGCTATTTAAGCTGGCAGGGACTAAGTTGAAATATAGCAGTGCCTACCATCCTCAATCTGATGGCCAAACAGAGGTAGTCAACAGGTGCTTGGAGACATATCTCAGGTGTGTTACAGGGCTCAAACCTAAGCAATGGCCTAAGTGGTTAGCATGGGCAGAATATTGGTATAACACCAACTACCATGCCTCACTAAAGACCACTCCATTTGAGGCACTATATGGAAGAGCACCTCCAGTGTTAATTAGAGGAGATACCCCTGGATCTGCAGTTGATGAAATCAGTAAATTGACAACTGAAAGAAACTTGATGATCAAGGAACTGCAGGAGCAGTTACTCAAAGCACAGGATATGATGAGAAATCAAGCAAACAAGCACAGGAGGGAGGTTGTTTATGAAGTAGGAGATAAGGTTTTCTTAAAAATCCAGCCTTACAAAATGAAGAGTTTAGCTAAAAGGCTGAACCTGAAGCTGAGCCCTAGATTTTATGGACCTTATGAAATAGTTAAAAGGGTGGGAGAGGTGGCTTATCAGCTTAAGCTGCCTGATGATACTAGAGTACATCCGGTATTCCATGTTTCCTTGCTGAAAAAAGCTATTAGTGCCTCGGCAGAACCCCAACCTCTGCCAGATTGTATGAATGAGGATTGGTATTTAGAACCTGTGCCTGAGAAAGGAATGGATTACAGGAGGAATGATCAAGGGGATTGGGAGGTGTTGGTGAAATGGAAAGACCTTCCAGATTTTGAGAATTCTTGGGAGTTGGCTGAAAGGTTAAAAGAGGAATTTCCTGTTTTCTTCCTTGAGGTCAAGGAAGTTTTTGAAGGGAGGGGAATTGGTAGATATGGGAGGCAATATGTGAGGAAACGTAAGAAAGAGAAAGAGAGAGAATAGGACAAATTCTGTTAGCAGTAGCACATGGGTTGAGACAGCTGGCAGCAGCTGTATGGTACTAGGACCTAGGAATAATTCCATAAATGATTGGGTCCCAATCATTTGTGAGGCAGGCAAATATTCCATTGGATCTGAACCCTAGGAGAGAAAAGGCCTCTCAAAGTGCCTCTATCATCTTTCTTTTCTGCATTCTTCTTTTCTGCATTCTGTAATTTCCTTGTACTGATTTTGCTAGATCCCATTTGAACTCTAGCCTATTTCTTTAATTAAATCAGTAATTTTATCAGTTTTCTTGTATTGTTTCTGAATCTCTCTTATAGATACTGAATTGATTCTATCATTGTAAAGGCTGATGCATGAGCACTTAATCTACTAAGATAGCTTACTTTGTTTTTAATTGAATAGATAATGGAAGAACTTGAAAACTTGGAAGAAACACTGAATGATAGTATTCGAGAAAGTTTAGGTGCACGTACAGGAAAGCTATCTCATGGGAAGAAGAAAGGTGCAGTTGAAGATGAAGAAGAATATTTTAGGTATATTATCAATTGAAGAGTTTTTTTGAAAGCTGACATTTACTAGGAAGAACCTCATGCTTGAATATCATCAATTAAATATAACTACATATTTGAACTGCTTAAGGCTGTTGTACTTGTTTGCATTTATTTCTTCATATTCTGTGTTCCTTTAGGTCAATGTTGGATATGCTTGCCTGGTTTTTTTATACAACACTTACAAAGATGTACTGAAACTAAGAGGAATTTATGTAATTATATGCATTTTTCAGTGATGATGATGATGAATTTTATGATCGTACAAAGAAAAAACCCTCAAAAAAGAAGCCTGGTGACAACCAGTCAATCGAGACTGCGGATACTCTTCTTGATAAGAGAGATACTATCATGAAGGAAATAAATGACAAGAAAGAGTTGCTTATGACTGAGAAGAACAAAGTGTTACCAGAGACAGAGAGTACCACACAGGATGATGTTGATGATTCACTTGATGCTTACATGTCTGGACTTTCATCTCAACTAGGTGATTATTGTTCTTTTAACCTCATATATCAAGCTTTACAGTACTTCAGTGTATTTTAAAGTTTTTTTTTTGGTAAATTTGACTATCAATTGAGTTTTTTTTTTTTTGTTTTTTAGTCATGTGCTTGCAACAATGTTGGGTTATAATTGTTTTTACATGTAACCCTGTTTTTAATATTATGATTATACTTGTTGGATCACATGATCTGGTGAAGTTTTTACCCTTCATTTTTTCCATAATATTATAAGCTCTCTGTTGCTTGTTTTGATCTTCACTTATTACATACAATCCTACTATATTTGATTTTTCTGTCTGTTCTCTTCATGTAACTAATTTTAATAATCATATTAAATAAAATAGACAAATAAATGCGATAAAGATGTGTATTTGATTAATCTTATCCTCACAGATATTTTCTTTTATGTCAGTTTATGATAAAAGTGCACAGCTTGAGAAAGAATTATCAACTCTTCAGTCTGAGCTAGATAGGATATCCTACCTCTTGAAGATTGCTGACCCAACAGGAGATGCTTCCAAGAAAAGGGAGTTGAAAGCACAAGATCCTAAACCAATAAACCCCGAAGAAATCGCCTCTACTATCAAGAGGAAACCGCCGGCAGAAGCCCAGAAAAACAGCGAGCCTTGTGCCAAGGCAGACGACAATAAACGACTTGTGGAAACCAAGAAAAGTAGTGATGCTTGTGTTAAGGCAAATGACACTAAACCACATGCGGAAACCCAGAAAGTTAAAGATGCTTGTGTTAAGGAAGATGGCTCCATAAAAGGAGAGGAACCTGCAGCTACAGTTGTGACTTTGGAAAAGTCGCAACCTGGCCATGACAGGTCGGATAATGAGAATGCTGTATTTGTTGTCCCAAAGCCCCAGTGGCTTGGGGCTGTAGAGGACAGGGTTCCAGATGATAAGCAACAGCCGACGACCTCTCTTCATCCGCCGGAGATGGACGAATCCGATCAGTTTGTTGACTATAAGGACAGGAACAAAATTTTGGGCGGTGATGATGATAACAGCACTTCATTGGAGTCTAGAATTGAGTCTGCTGCTCCCGGATTAATTTTAAGAAAACGGAAGCAAGTCGAGACAATTGGAACAAGCAATAGTGATGCCTCTCAGCAATCAACATCTTCCACCTCAGGTGAACAAATGGCTGAGGATGCTGTGGCTCTATTATTAAAGTACAAAAAGGGACTATATGCTGCTGATGACAATGATGGAAGAGATGAATGCCAAGAGAAAAGACCTAAAAGAGTACTTGGGCCTGAAAAACCTTCGTTTTTAAGTGATGAGACCGATAACGCAACATGGGTTCCTCCTAAAGGTAAAGCAGAATTAGGTTCATTATTCTGATCAAATACTTGAACTGTCATTTATTGAATGATCATACAAATCTTTGTTCTGTGCAGGACAATCCGGCAATGGACGAACTTCCTTGAATGATAAATATGGCTACTGAGGTATGGCGAGGTGCATTGTTCAACAGAAGTGTTCAGGCTGCTTATTTACCTATGAATGTATCAATGAAGGATCGGGATGAACCTGCTCAGCATCGACTAACTTTCATAGAGTTGGATCATGTATGATTTAGTGACCTTCCTTTGTTAAGCTAAACTGCAATGATAAAGTTTGTTGGTGAAAGGACTGCTGTTAGTATAACAGACACGGTATGGGTGAAAGGACTACACTAATGAAGTAACATTGCTGATTTAGATTTATTGATTCCTGAGGACATGACTCCCTCAAGTACAGCCACATGATCTGAGTAGGAGTTGGTTTTGTTTCTGAGAAGTTCTGAATGAAGTGTGACCTATGACCACCAAAAGATTAGCCCAAAAACATAGTCAGGCTGTTAGAAATCTAAAACTGCATTGATTATGCAGAAAAATCCTTAACTGATTTCTTCTGATGCTTATTTTATGTATTTTCTGTTTGGATACAGTGTAAGATCTATTTATAGATTTTCAGGACTAACTAGTTCTGTTAGTGTTCGCACGTGATTTTCGCGTGAACAACCTCTGGCCTTCCTACGCGCGAACAGTTAGTCAGTCCCTAGAATCTAGGGATCAGTTTCCTTGCTTGCTGCTGTCCTTTTAAAACCTATTTAAGCTCGAGAAACATTTTTTTTCCTTTCGGATAGGCTTTACTAAGAAATCTAACAGATTTTTTTTTTATTGTTATTTTCTTTCAAGTGAAAAATTATGGCCATTAAATGTGGAAGGAAAAAAAAGGGGGGGATATGCTATTAGAGTAGTATAAGCAATCTCTAGTATGGTAATATAGCTGAGCTGTTAGAGCTAAGTCTCAAGCCCTGTAACAAACTGTGCTGAGTAAGCATAGTTAAGTTTGTTATAAATACTCAAGTATAACTGCGTTGTAATTAACTCTCAAACTTTCAAATGGCAAACTCCTAATTCAGTTTTTATGACAATCTCTTTCTTTTAATTTTTTTTTTAAATTGACGGCTTTCTTATTTTTTATTAATGTATTTATTCTCGTGGTTGAGGCTTTCAGCCGAGAGGAAATATCAGTTATTTGTTTCACAAGGTGTATATATGTATATATCTTTGGATGGATTGTCCAACGGAGAGAAAGTATCTTTTGCATGTATTTTCTTAGAATTAAAATTTAACTATTTATTTACTTTTGAACACTTGTTTTGTCTTATTCTCTGACAAAAATATTTCCTAGGTGATTTTCATCATCTTCACCATCTAAATGCCCTATTTTATTAACTTATATTGCATAATTATTTTTTGAAACTTCATCTCTTTCAACACACATGTTTGAACATTAATTCTTCCAACACTTATTTCATCTGTGTAGTAGTGTTTGCTAAAGAACCAGTTTCAATCTGGACCTCTCAAATGGTGTATATCACAACATGTCAAATCATAGAAACCCATAAACTTTGTCTTACAATTTAAAGAAAAGGAAATTCATTAGTCTCATTTTGGACCTTTCGGATGGTGTATATAACAACATGTCAGATCATAGAAACTTATAGACTTTGTCTTACAACTTAAAGAAAGAAAATTCATTTTCAAAACCAATAATATGAGTATATATCTTACTCTTCCACTATTCAAATTCAGCGGTGTTTCCACTAAAATTTGGAGGTCTAATTGTATAATTGTTCTTTTTGGAATTGATATAATCATGATTAATAGTAGCATGTGGATCAGGAATACCACTACTAGATTCAAAAACACCAGACATGATTCAATATGTTCTTCTCAGAATCTTTTTCACAACGCTGTTATGTGTTAAGCACAAACCATGCTTTGATGTCAACAGAAGGTGAGAAAAACAAAAGAATGGAGGATTGAATTATTTTTTTCTTTTTAACCTCTTGGTCAGATTTCTAAGCATAAGTTGTAGAATCTGATTCAATCAGAGGTAAACAACAAATATGAAATTCAAGAAAGAAGAGGGACACATAGAGTTATCTTGATTCCTCTCACAACTTGAGAGTAATTCAGTTTTCCCTTATACTTACAAGAAATTTTCACTATAACAACACAAGATTACAATTTGCTTAAGCATACAACTTAGAGACTTCTAATGCTCAAACACTAAAGCAAAATACTTATATACTCAAGATTGTTTAAAAAAATACACTTGATATACAATCAAAGGTGTATAAAGAATACAATGCAAATAGACTTTTTGAGACTTAGAGATTTCTAGAATATACAAGTATAAAAAAACCCTAAGTTTTTCTTGTTCTTTGTTTCAACAGAATAATTTCTCTTTTTAATGTCAATGGAATTAGTAGTTTTCTTCAAGTCTTCAGCTCCTTAAATAGAGAAGAAAAAGAGTCGTTGGAGAACAACACACTAGAGTATTTGAGAAGCTTCAAAAGATATGTTGAGATGTTTAACCAAATATACGAGGTTGCTAAAAGCTAATTTGAAATTTCTTTACTACAAAAAGAATTATCAGTTGCATCCCAACAGACTGTATGAAAAAAATAGAACTTTAGGTCTTTACGTGAAAAAGTAGGTTCAGAGAGTACCAATGACCTATCAGAGTCACCCTAGTCCTTGCTCTTTGATTGACTCAAGTTTTGATCATTAGAAGCAAACTTCTTTAAAATATGGTCTTTAGAGGTTAACTCCTTTAGACTCCGATCTTCAGACGTTGACTTTCAGAAGTTGACTTCTTTAAAATATGGTCTTCAGTGTTCGTCCATCAGATTTTGGTCTTTTAAATTTTTTTTTAGATGTTCATAGTCAGAACCAATACTTGAATTATATATGAAATTTTAGTCGATGGTCCTGCGCACTTGAACAAATATTAGTATATCCAATTTTTCTATAAATATTATCTTAGTATTGAAACCTAAGGGATATGCGACAAATAAATTTCGTTCCAACACATCCATTCTAACCAACTGAAAATACTATACCTAACAATGTTAACTAAGTCACAAGTGATAAATAAGTGAGAAACAACTTTAATAGAAACACAACAAATAAGACACATGGTAAGACCAATGTCAACAATCAATCTTTCTCTTGAATAAATACTATATAGATGAGAAACTATTAAGGATAAGTTGTCAAGAGAAACACAGTCACTTTAGAAGCTCTCTAATTACCTTAAATATGGGATTGATACATATTTCCTATAAAGGAGTGACTTGAAAAAAAAATAGACAAAAGAGAAAGATAAGTATAGGATATCGAGAAAGTACTATCTCTAAAAAGCTTCCAAATCCACTTATCGTTGTCCAAGGAAAAATATGCCCTCGAATGACCGAGAGGAATTTGTCAAAAACATGTTCCTCTTGAAAGAAGGAAAGTATCATCACCTGAAGTCCCAAATGAGAGTCTCATCTACCCACTCACCAACTTTTTCCAAACATCGATCAGTATAGTCACTAATCGTAAGCATCCTATGGATATATTCCTACCCAAGGGTTAGACCAAAAAGACATATGAAGCCCTGTTTCGACCTTTCTAGAGATTCCACCAACACCCTAGTTAGAAGGTCTTCCTACTTAGAACCAAGAAGTTTCCACCAGGATGACGAGTGTTAGAAGCCCAAATCATTGTCATCACTTAAATAAGAGACTGTAAAGGCACCATAACAGAAAATGAGGATATCTCTTCAAAGACCAGATGTACGCAAGATAAGATTTCACATTCATTTAGCCAAAAGATCTAAGTTTATTAGGTATATATCTCTAACCCCTCAGCCACCTTTACTCTTAGGCTTACGCATGCATTTGATTTTTCCGTACATTATTGATTTAAATTATAATTTTTTCAAAATAATTATTTTCTATTTTCAACTTAAATTTATGAGTTTATATTGTGTGAATCTCATCATTAAATTAATAGAATAAGAAATGTCATCTTTAAATGTAGAACTTGAATGCTCAACTATTCTTGTATAAATAGACCATCAGAACTTGAATAAATTTTTTTTATGGTATTCAGAGCTTTTTTGCCATCACCTTGGCTTCATAGATCCTACATTTTCGTCTTCCACTACAAGCTCGTCGTGTTTCTCTAATGGCGAGTTTATTCATCACCGGCATCTCACCTTTCGCTACTTTTAACTACAAATTTACAGAAACACTAGATGATAAAAACTATCTAGTGTGGCTATAACAGGTTGAATCGGTGCTTTGAGCGCACTGTCTTCATCATTATTGTGTTGCTCTGCGAATTCTTGACCAATACTTATCCGAAGCATATCGTCTTGCTGATAACGTGAATCTTACATTCGATGCATGGGAAGTGCAAGATCAATTGCTCCTCTCGTGGCTTCTTCAATCGTCCCTTTTTGCATCGCTTCTTCCTAGCGTCATTGGCTGCCGTCACACGTGGCAGCTTTGGGATCGAATTTACTAGAACTTCCCGTCTAAAGTCAAGGCACAGACACGAAAGCTGAGAACTGAGTTGGGCACACTCAAGAAAGGTTCAAACACAGTTACTTAATTTCTCGACAAAATCAAGGCAATCTCTGATTCTCTAATGTCAATCGGTGAAATAGTTACTACGACTGAGCAATTGGATGTTATTTTTGAAGGATTACCTTCAGAAAACGAATCTCTAGTTATGCTTATTAACAATAAGGTTGATTGGTTTGATCTGATGAGATCAAAGCATTACTACTTAGGCATGAACAACGAGTCATCAAACAGAAAATTGTTGAAGAAGTTGCTTCGCATAATGTAACTCAAGTAGCATCTTCAAGCTACCAGAATGTCACTCCTCAAGCAAACTACATTGCTGACACTCAGTCAAATGACAACACTAAGTCTGAAAATGCTAATTTAGGACGTAATTTTTATGGTGGTCGTTGTGGTCGTGGTCATTTCGGTTGTGGTCGTGGTCGTGGTCATGGCTTTAGTCGTGGAAATATTTAGTTCCAAATCTGCTACAGGTATAATCATGATGCAACCGTTTGTTACCAGAGCTTCAATACTCAATATGCTCCACGAGGTCAGTATCCCGTTGCTCCTGCTTACGGTAACTATGGTAATTCCTATGGCAATCAGTATATGAGACCTGTTACTACTGCAAATTATACTACTCATGCTACATCTCAACTACAACAACCAGCTGCTTGGACCATGCTTGTGCCTTTAGGTCCTCCTGCCTTAGTTCCTCAAGCTATGTTTAGCAATGCTACTGACCCTACTGCACCCTTTCCTTTTTTTGATACAGGTGCCACAAACAATGTGAGTTCTCAGTCATCACCTAACAATACTAGAGTGCGCCCCCTCCTCACCTAGAAAACATCTTTTTAGGAAATGGCCAAGGTTTGCGTTTTCATTCCATTAGCTCTAAGTCCCTTCCACCTCCTATTAATCTTAAAATCCAATTGCATCTCAAAGATATTCTACATGTTCCTTCAATCACTAAAGACCTAACTAGTGTTCAACAATTTCCTTCAATCACAGGCTGATAATGCTCCTCTCCTTCAAGGTCCAGTAGCTTCCAGTGGCCTATATCCTCTAGATAATACCAGTTTCAAGTATGTTTCATCTCTGAATAATGTTTCCCGTTCCCAAGTAAATTACACTAGCTCACCTAACACACTTTGGCAGAATCGACTAGGACATCCTAGTTCTGTTGCTCTAAATTCTGTTTTGAAGATGTGTAATCTCACTACTATTCCACGAAATAATATTGAATTTTGTGTTGCTTGTTGCATGGGAAATTCTCATAGGTTACCTTCCCAACCTTCTAAAAATGTTTATACTGAGCCTCTTCAACTTGTATATTATGTTTTGTGGGGTCCATCACCAATGGTGTCTTCTATGGGGTATAAATACTATGTGTCCTTTATTGATGCCTTCAAACAGTTCCTACCTGATTTAGGAATTGTCCACCGACTTATTTGCCTTCACACTCACCATCAGAATGGGTTTTTTGAAAGGAAACATATAGATATTGTTGAAAAAGGTTTGTCCTTCTTGTCTCAAGCTTCTCTTCCCTATCATTTTTGGGGTCATGCATTCCATACGACAATTTATCTAATTAAAAGGTTGCCTTCCTCACCGCAAAACTACACTTTTCTCAAAGTGTTTGGTTGTGCCTGTTTTCCATTACTTAGACTCTATAACAATCATAAACTGCATTTCTAAGACCTCATAGTGTACCTTTCTTGGCTATTAACCATCGCATAAAGGCTACAAATATCTTGATGCATCTCAAAGGCTATTCATATCTAAAGATGTGTTGTTCAATGAGTTTGTATTTCCCTTTAACTATCTCAAACTACCTTCACAGTCCAACCATGTACCCTCCTCCATGCCCTCCACCTCTTCTCTTGGAGTCGTGTCTTCTGTTCCTATATCCTCTACCCCACACATTAGCCCAAACCCAATCCCATCTACCACACCTCAACTGTACTCACATGTTCCATCTCACCAGAGCCATATTCACCTCACTGATAGTTACGGCTCCACTTCTCTACCATCTACAACCTCCAGCATAATTGATCCCGATTCCCTTACCCCAAGCCCCTCACCACCTGCTCCCTTTAATCACCATTCTATGATGACCTGTTCCAAAACCTGGAAATATTAGACCCCTTCAGTTTCCTACCCTGCTCTTAACTACCATAAAACCTACCACTGTTAAACAAGCCCTTACCTCACCTCAATGGACTCAAGCAATGGAAACTGAGTATAATGCTCTTATGACAAACAACATATGGACTCTAACTTCTCTACCCACTAGAAAGACTGTTGTAGTAAGTAAATAGGTTTTTCGTGTCAAAGAGAACCCTGATGGATCTATGAACAAATACAAGGCAAGACTTGTATATAAGGGTTACCTTCAAAAGTATGGGTGTGACTACACAAAAACCTTCTCACCAGTTGTCATGCCCATTACTATTTGAACTATTCTAACCATTGCCTTCACAAATAATTGGCCTCTCAAGCAAGTTGATGTGAATAATTCTTTTCTTAATGGCCATCTTGATGAGGATGTATACATGACTCAACCTCCTGGTTTTGTCTCCAGTGATGCCTCTCTGGTTTATAAACTTAACAAAGTAATTTATGGGTTAAAATAAGCCCCAAGGGCATGGTATGATCAAATCACAAAAACCTTGATTAATTTTGGTTTCCAACAATGCAAGTGTGATCCTTATTTTCTCATATTCAACAACAAGGGTTGTTTCATCTACATGCTTATCTATGTCGATGATATTAAACTCACTGGTTCCTTACCTTCTATGATTTAGCAACTCATTACAATACTAGATAGTGTTTTCTCTCTCAAACAACTAGGTGATCTATACTATTTTCTTGGAATTGAGGTTAAACGCACTTTCAATGGTAATTTAGTGTTGTCTCAAGGAAAATATGTGAGAGATCTCTTGCAAAAAGTAGAGATAGATGGCTGCAAAAGTATTACTACACCTCTCCCATTGCAGTTAAACTCTCTAAAGCTAGTACTGATTTCTTTGAAGATCTAACACTTTACATGAGTATTGTAGATGCTCTACAATATGTTACAAAAGTATTACTACACCTCTCGGTTACTTTGTGAATAAGGTGTGTCAATTTATGTCTCAACCTCTAGTTTCCCATTGGTCTGTAGTAAAGAGCATCTTAAGGTATCTTAAAGGTACAAGTGATTATGGATTGGTGTTCAAACCAGCTAGTTTTGCTGCTCATATTGATCTCAGGGCCTACTCTAATGTTGATTGAGCATCAAATATGGATGACTGACACTCAACTTCTGGTGCTTGTGTATTTTTGGGACCTAAGCTCATCTCTTGGTGGTCTAAAAGGCAAATTCTTGTTGCCAAGTCTTTTGCTGAAGTACAACATGGCAGTTTTGCTCTTGCTGCCTCTGAAATTCTTTGGGTTCAACCGTTGCTTCAAGAATCGTGTTTTCCTATTCCTACTCTTGTCATCTACTGTGATAATCAAATTACAGTTGCTCTTAGCCACAACCGTGTGTTGCATTCATGGATAAAGCATATAGAGTTAGACATATTCTTTGTCAGAGAAAAAATACTCAACTAATCACTGATAGTTGAACATGTTCCGACACAATTTCAAATTGCAGATATTCTTACAGAATCTTTGGGTCGTCCTCAGTTTTGTTTCCGACGAACTCATAGTGTCATTTTTATTTATATTTTTTAATTTATATTATCATATAAAAATGTATATTAATTTTAAAGCATTACGGATTTAATATAAGTCTTAGTTCATTTCAATTTATTATTGTTTAAAAACTTTTTAATGTTTTTAAAAACTTAAAATGATATGATATTTTATAATATATCTATTTTTTTAATAAGAATATGGGTAATAGATACGGATATGGGTACTTACATACCCATAGGGCACGAGTACGAGTGCGAACATTGGCGCCCAAGCAGGTATGAGCTCGGGTACGAGGATTTTTTCAAACCGGAGGTATGGGGGTGAGTACTATAGTACCATGCGCAAAGTCTGCTCATTGTCATCCCTAACTAATACTAATTCTTTAGCACAAAATTTGAATGGTTGATTATAATTAGGGAATTTTTTAATGCACCCCATATATTACTTAGGCACCAAGTGAAAATACTTAAATGCCCCAAGATTTCGGATATGCATCTTCGGATGCACCTCAAAACATTAAATAATCTGGAGATGCATCTCCGTAATATTTTAAAAATCATACACTACACATTAACTATGATATCCATTTTACAAGTTTATTGTACCAGAGATGCATCTCCGTTTATTTTACGGAGATACATCTTTGTAACCAATCAAAACAGAATACTTCGTGTGATGTTTTGTTTATCTTTACTCAAATGAAGATTTATAAGCGTTATGTACCATGCAATGTGACAAGATTTAAACCATACAATCGATATGCAAAAATGACGTATATAAATCTAGATGGATCAAAAATGTCATATACAAATAAAGTCGAAAACAATGATAAAGTAGCATGAGGTGAAAATAAAATACAATCCATAATGAATCAGAAGTACAATTACTATATAATACTACACTACTGTGTATGTCAGAATACATCTCCTCCACCTCCTTTGGTTCCTCTGGATCCTCGGGCTCCTCGACCATCAATCTCCCCGCCCTCCGACGTTGTCTCCAGTACATCAATGCCCCTCATTCCTCCGTCACGATAACATCTAGGACCTGTCTCACATCAGACCCATTAGAGAAAATACCTCTGTCAATACCCGCCTACGTAATCTCCATTATGCAACGACATATAGGTAAGACATCCTCAGCATGATCTATGTGTGTCTGCTCTTCCATTAGTATCTCTTGATAAACTGACCTTAGTGTATCTCCTTGAGCAGCATGCACCGTATACGGATGTGACACCCTGAAGAAACACCTGATGTACCCGTTGACATAGATCTAATCGCTCTCAGCTATGGTACTCTGTGCCTCCTCCGATATGAAGGTGAGAGTACACAAGAAGGGGGGGGGGGGGGTTGAATTGTGTTTTCTGTTTTCTTAGTTTGCGAAATGTTAATTGGTGTTCATATTCTGGTTAATTCTTAGCAGCAGAATGTTAACAGAAACAAATAAATAATAGCAGAAGATACAAAGATTTATAATGGTTCCTCCCAAACTGAGAGTAGTCCAGTCCCCTTGCTTCATAAGAGATTTTTACTGTAATCAAAACATGATTACAATTGCTTATGCATTATGCATAAGACATTTACAATTGCTCAGACCCAAGGTCCAAGACTTCTACTCAAGCTCCTCACTCGAGACTTCCTGCTTAACTTCCACGAACCCAAGACTTCTTTGCTCAGGCCCTCAACCCTAGACTTCAGCTCTAAGTCCCATGAAACGAGTCTCCCTGCTTGAACCCCTCTGGTCAAGACTTACTGCTCCAATTCTATGTACTAAGCTATCATGCTCAAGCCACACATGCTCAAGACTTCTGCTCTAGGTGCCATGAAATGAGCCTCCCTGCTTGATCCCTCATATACAAGACTTACTGCTCCAAGTTTCATGCACCAAGCTAACCTTTCTCAATTAATTTACACGATTAAGACTTTCACTACTCAAGCACATAGCAAGAGACTTACGTGGCTCAAGCATCTTAGCTCGAGACTTCCTTGCTTGTATCCCAATGATACAATACTTCTTCTTAATCAACCCACTTGATTAAGACTTTTACAACTCAAGCACATAGCAAGAGATTTACGTGGCTCAAGCATCTTGGCTCGAGACTTCCTTGCTTGTATCCCAATGATACAAGACTTTTATCTAAACTACTAAACAAGCTCGGTAGAATAGAGAACAATGTGTACATGATACAAGTATCAAATGTACGAGAAATCACCATAACAAAGACCTAAAGCACTTAAGTTTTCTAAGATATTCAATGTTTAAGAATTCTTAAGCCTTTTATAATTACAACCCACATTAGAAAAATTTGCATATACAATGTGTTGATAATTGCTGATCTTGTTACTCCTTCTTCTGGATGATCCTTGCTAAAGATTCAATGTGAACCTTCAGCCATATTTATAGCCTTTTCATAAACTAGCCGCTGAAGAGGTAACTTGATCAAGAGTCTTTGTTATTACTCCATAGTATAAGAGTCGTTAAAGATAGATACACCAGAAGATCTTGACCTAATGTGTAACATGTTTAACCTTTGAGTCTTCAAGATTTTATGTACTATTAGAGCAGTTGAGATTAGATATCCATAAAACATCCCAGCCTTTCTTGAGCCTTGCAATTTGTAGACTCTAGCTGACAAACTGATTTGAAAATACAACTTGCTTTTTATAGTACAGACAACTTTAGCTTTATCACCAACTCTGAATGGTACCAGAAGCCAATTTTCATTCACTAAGTGTAGAGACAATTATGTTGTTTCTTTTGACGCTGAGACCTTCAAGTTCAGAGTCTAAGCCAGATATCACTTTAGTAAATATTCTTCAGATTCTGCCACCACATGCTAGCAATTCAGCAACTCTCAAAGCATGCTTAATGTAACACAGATTCTAACTATAATATTTACAAGTATTAGAACCTGCACACATGTAACACACATTAAATAAACCATTGTTTTTTCAATACTTTGTTATCATCAAAATCCAAGGAAGATATGTCATGAACAAATTTTGTTCTAACATGATACCAGATGACTCTCATAATCATAAAACATGGCATCCATGTGTCGGCGTGTCAAAGCAAGAGGAGCAGAGACAACAGGATGTTGGGAATGGTGTGAGTGTATCCAAACTGCCGCATCACGCACTCAGGCATATGAGGAGCAGTGAGACGTAATCCGTAGGCCAACCATCCTGAGTATAATACTATCTTGTCAAATGGCCACATCCCAGGGTAATCAACATAGCTTTGAAGTGTGTTGATATTTATAAATATATAGTGTTAAGAATATTTGTATATATAATAGTCTCACATCGACTATATCATGTAATTATTTGTAATCTCTCTATATATAATGATGTCTCTGTAGTGCTTTTAAAAACACATAATTTAATATAATTGTCTCTTAGTCTCGCTTATTTCAACATGGTATCTAGAGTCTGTTAAGAGGCAAATCTTTCTTCGTTATGCTTTACCCGGTTGACCGACTGTCTTCCGATGAGGTTTTTTTTGCAAACCGTGTTATCACTCCATTTTACCTCTCACTTTTTAAAATTCTTCTATAACCACACAACCGCCACTGTCATCGTTACTATTTCAGAAAAACTTCCAGTGACGTTTCAGTAAAATGACCCCACCATCCGACTCGCCGCCCTCCGATCTGGTGTCGCCCTTTTCCCATCGCTGCCTCGTGTGTGCCAGTGTGTACGACTGTCAATTTCGGGCATTTTTGTGTCGGTTTACTCACCTCTCTCCACCCGTTCCAGATTCGGCCTCCATTTTACTTTCCGACTCACGGAAAACTGTGCTCCAGTGCAAACAACCCTCGATTTCGCTCTGGTTTTTGTTGTCTAAGCCATGGGAGACACTGATTCTGGTTTCAGTGATTTGTTTATCAAAGTTTCTCTTATCCTATGTGAAAATCTAATCGACTCATCCAACTACTACATATGGGCTGGTGCTGTCAAGATGTGGTTTCACGGTCAGGGATATGAAGATCACTTAACCACAAAAGTGGACGTTGTTCCCGCCACCAAACTTTCTAAATGGGAGAAAATCTATGCATCTTTGTGCATTGCACTATGGTTTTTCATAGCACCTAATCTCCAAGCATAGTACCAAGCCTTCTCCACTTGTTATGAGGTTTTGGAAAAGGTCAAGAAAGTCTTCTCCAACGATGTTCACTATCCATATAATGTCATACACAAAATCAACACTCCGAAGGTGAAAAATTTAGATATCTAAGCCTATATGAGTAAGCTTTATGCCTTGAAAGAAAATTTTTCCACCATCATGCCTTACGCAAAAGGTGCAACAGCTCATGCTGAACAAAAAAGTAAAAATTTCATGATCATGACATTCATCAGACTACCATCAGAGCTTGAGTCCGTTCTTAACCAAATTTTATCAGGTAGTATTGTTCCTAACTATGATGCAGTTAGTGAACAACTATTGCGCTTGGCTACACCACGTGCTTTTGGCCTGGTTTGCCTTTCATATATTGTTTCTCCGACACCAGGTGACACTGCCGCCCTTGCATCTCTCGGCAATAATCAGAATTGCTTTCGAGGAGGGTCATCCAACTCCAAACGTCGTCTCAAGTGTGACCATTATAATCGGCTTAGGCAGACTATTGACTGCTAGTGGAAGTTGCATGACAGACCTCCACGCCAGGTAAATGCAACTCAAATCGATCACCCAGACACTCTACAAATTTCACCTCTCTACCTCTGGTTTCTTACCTAGTATAACTGGCGGAAATGGCTCTTAAAGTTGACATCAAGGGATTGGAGCTGTTCAAATTCTATCATCTCTCTCTGTTACTTCTATCCTATTTGTACCTAATTGCCCATTTAATTTACTAATAGTCAGTCGTTTAACTTGGTCCCTTAATTGTTATATCACCTTTAGTAACAACAATGTTACTTTGTAGGATCAGACTTCAGGACAAATGATTGGCATTGGATGTGAGTCTCAAGGACTCTACTACTTCTCTATGTCCTCTATCACATACTCTACAACAGATTCTCCACTCATTATACATATGCAGTTAGGTCATCCAGGTCTTCCCAAGCTACAAATGTTGGTGCCCGGTTTATCTAAATTATCCACTTTACATTGTGAGTTTTGTCCGTTAGGGAAACATAATCGTAGTCACTTTTCTGATCGAGTCAATAAATGGGTTGTGTTCCCTTTTGCTTTAGTTCACTCCGATGTTTCTGGTCCCTCACGTACTGCATCTACTTTTGAGTCTAGGTATTTTGTAACCTTTATTGATGACTTTTCAAGTTGCACGTGACTATTTTTAATGAAAAGCATATCTAAATTATTTCCTATTTTTGAACAATATTATCGGTAAATAAGAACACAATTTGGTTTGTTTATTCGTAGCATAAGAAGTGAAAATACACGTGAATATTTATCCCAACAATTTTAAACTTTTATGTCATCCAATGGTATTCTCCACCAAACATCTTTCCCTCATACACCTCAACAAAACAGAATAGGCGAATGCTAAAGTCGGCATCTCGTAGAAACCACTCGGACCCTACCTCTTCATGGTAATGTTCCTCACCAATTTTGGGAAGATGCTATGCTCACGACATGTTAACTTATATATCGAATGCCCTTATTTGTACTAAATAATAAAACCCATCATCCAATCATGTTTCCAAACTCTCCTATTCACCCAATTCCTCATCGAGTCTCCGGGTCAACAAGTTTTGTACATAAACTCTCCCCTAGACTTGATAAACTATTAGTTTGATCACTCAAGTGTATCTTTCTTGGTTATCACTGATCCCAAAAGAGTTTTCGATGTTATTCATATACTCTACAATAATACCTCGTGTCAACTGATGTTACCTTCTTTGAGTTTGTTCCTTATTTGAGTCCAACCAAGTAACTCCGGAACCCCTTCAAGAAAGTACTTCCACACGTCTTTCGAAAGTCCCATCTGTTATTATTCCTCATCATTCCACAGAACCTAGCACACTAAATCCCCTAAAGTTGACCCCATCACTTCTTGTCCACTTCAAACATATCAACGTCGCCAACCAACGTCTGTCGTACCTATCCCTGAGGTCATACCTACCCTGAAGGTCATTGGAGACTCTCTTTCGAAGCCTTCTCCATCAATGGATCAGATCCTACAACCTGAGTCTGATCTTCCGATTGCCCTTCAAAAATGTATATGTCAAACACAAAATCCTTCTCCATATTATGTTGATTTATGTTATCATCATCTTTCCCATTTGCAGTATACTTGTTTATCTTCTTTGTCTTCTATTTCTATTCCTAAAACTCTAGGTGAAGCATTATCTCACCTTAAATGGAGGCAAAAAATGATTGATGAAATGTGTGCTCTTCAAAGTAGTGGTACTTGGAAACTGGTTCCTCTACCCCTTGGGAAATCTTTAGTAGGTTGTCATTGGCTTTATACAGTGGAGGTTGGACCAGATGGTGAGATCGACCAGTTTAAAGCTCGATTGGTAGCCAAAGGATACACTCAGATTTTTGGGTTGGATTATAGTGATACCTTCTCGGCTGTAGCCAGGATGTCATCTGTCATACTTCTTCTAGCCATTGCAGCCATTCAACATTGGCCTCTTCATCAACTTGACATCAAAAATTCCTTTTTACGTGGTGATCTTAAAGAGGAAGTATATATGGAGCAACCACATGGGTTTGTTGCTTAGGAGAGTCATCGAATATGGTTTATAGGCTACACAAGTCTCTTTATGGTCTTAAGCAATCTCTAAGTGCTTGGTTTGGCAAACCCAGTGTTGCAGTACAACAGTTTGGTATGGTCCATAGTGAAGCTGACCATTCTGTTTTTTATCGTCACTCAGGCCAAGGGTGCATCTATCTTATTGTGTATGTAGATGATATCGTCATAATTGGTAGTGATTATCATGGAATACTCTAGGTGAAACAACATCTCTCGAATCAATTTCAGATAAAAGATCTTGGTAAACTCCACAACTTCTTGGGGATTAAGGTGACCCAATCTAAAGATGGTTTGGTGATTTCCTAGCGGAAGTATGCTATGGATATTTTGGAAGAAACATGGTTGAATTCTAAACCAACTGATACTCTTATGGATCCAAGTGTCAAACTTATACCCAATCAGAGGGAGCCTCTATCTGACCCAGAAAGATATAGGAGATTAGTTTGAAAGTTGAATTATCTCACAATCACTCGTCTGAATATTTTTTGTGTGGTTAGTGTCATAAGTCAGTTCTTAAATTCCTCTTGTCAGGAACACACAGAAATTGTCATCCGTATTCTAAGAAACATCAAATGTGCTCCAGGAAAAGGTCTCATGTATGAAGATAAAGGACATACTCATATAGATGGATACTCCGATCCAGATTGGGCAGGATCGCCCATTGATAGACGATCCACCTCTGGATATTGTGTACTTGTTGGAGGAAACATTAATTATATCCTGGAAAAGTAAGAAACAAAATATAATTGGAAGATCAAGCGTCGAGGCAGAGTATAGGGTCATGGAAATGGAAACATGTGAACTTATTTGGTTAAAACAGTTGCTCAAGGAACTTCAAATCAAAGAAGCGAGACCAATGACACTTATTTGTGATAATCAAGCTGCATTGCACATTGCTTCAAATCTAGTTTTCTGTGAGAGGAACAAATATATTGAGATAAATTGTCACTTTGTTAGATAGAAGATCTAATCAAGCAACATCGTCACAAGCTTTATCAACTCTAATGATTAATTAGCATATGCATTTACAAAATTCTTACGAAGCTCCAAAACTAATTATATATGTAACAAGGTTGGTGCATTTGACTTATATGCTCAAGTTTGAGAGAGAGTGTTAATTATTGTAAATATATAGTGTTTAGAATATTTGTAAATAGAATAGTCTCACGTCGACTATATCATGTAATTAGTTGTAATCTCTCTATATATAATAATATATCCGTAGTGCTTCAAAACACAGTTTAATCTAAATGTCTTTTAGTCTCGCTTATTTCAACAAGGTGCGTGTCATCGGCAACTAAGTGATCAAGATGCACTCTAAACGACTATGTCTCCTAGTTCCTTCTGAGCGGGACGAATGCAGTAGAACGCAGCATATCCTCAGTGTAAGTCGGTACCCTCGCTCAACTGGAGACGCGCGGGAAATGCTGGAGGATCCAAGCCTGAAAAAGTTTGGAACACACAAATCATATTCAATGGCATTGGGTTGTAAAGATGAAATGAAAATGACACAAAAACATTAAAAGACCAATAAATATTATCGTCAGTTATGTGATGTTGCTGGTGACCTGCTTCATCTTCCACCTACAACCCTCTGATAACTTTGTGTAGAAGTAAATCAAACAAGCGACCCTCCAATTGTACTCATGGATCCGCTCGAAATCCTCAAAGTATCATAGGTAGACAACATCTATAAAAGTGGTTCCCCTGTCCAGAAAAATCGTAGTTCAAGCCAAAAGTAACAAGTATGCTCTCATAACATACGATGTGGAGCCGCACCTGCTCGTCATCCCCTACAACTTGTTGTGCTCTAACGATCTCATATGTGTATACCTTTTTCAAAAATTCAAACTTAGCATAAGCCCCCTAGTTCTATCCAACTCATCCATCGCATCCGCTAGGTCAACTCCAGATAGTCTACCATCATCCCAAGTGCCTCGTCTTTGCTAATCCTCCCATATGTATAAGTTTCCCTCTGATCGAAAGATGTAGCAAACACGACATCGTCGAGTGTGATAGACATCTCACTATACGGGAGATGAAATGACGAGGTCTCAGAGTGTCATCTCTCCATGAATGCATTAAGCATCTCGTGGTTGATCGTAATATAACCGGTTATGCACAAGTTCTTCATCCTAGATAGGGACAAAGTTGTCTAAAACCACTCCTCATTCGGCTAAGGCATGTCGGTAATCTTCCACCTGTGGTTAATAAACTTCAGCGGATCACGGTCCTATAGAAAAATAAATAAATGTAAGAAACTTGTAAATTAAAATAAACATAAATTAAAAGAATGAATCCAACTAATGCTACCTCTTTGTCCCAGATATGTCTGAAAATTTGGTCTGGATATAGAGGCAGTAGTGACAAGTCTACAAGGCCTCTTTCAAATGGCTCTGACTCACCATCCAGAGATGGCACTGGCTCAGAAGCACCATCCGTCGGAGGTGGCACTGGTGCCTCCAGCAACACCTGTGACTTGGGTACTTCTAGCGCTAGAATAGGTGAAACCTAGCGCCTGTGGGAGGATTGAGGGGGTAATGTGTCGTTAGGTGAAACTCGCTCCTACGGGAAGATGATGGAGAAGCATGACGAGAAGGATGAGCCTCAAAAGTATATGCCTCCGCATGACCAGAGTGAACAAGAGCCTCTGAAACCTGACTCTTCTCCCGCCGCACTTATGTATATTGTGCAATCCTCCCGTGCCTCAATCTATCTTGTCTATCAGCCATAATGCATGTAAGTAAAAGTAAATCAGACAATTAGTACAAGCAAGCAACACTACAAATAAGAAAAAAAAACAGTGAGAATTTCCGAAGGTGCGTCTCTGGTTAATATGAAACTAAACGTTGAAAAATTCAGGAGATGAATCTCCGAAATTTTCTACAACTCAGGCACATCAATTGTGGAAATGCAGAGTTATCAACACAAAATAATGGTTTGATCATCATTTTCAGCCAACAAAATGTTTTACACTATGTCTAAACTATTATTCATGCAATTTCTACTAACTTCTTATCTTAATCATCAATTTCTACTCATTTACACAAACTCTAAAACTTTTCAACAAATCGAAAAGCATACAAATTTAGAGTTTACCTCACACTTTGATGATGTATCTGATGCACTTGATATTGATTGAATAACCTCTGAGCTTTGTTGTTTGATGGGAAAAAATTGAGATTTTTTGATAAACTTTTGAACATTTTTTAGAAATGAGAAAGTAAAGAATTTTAACATTAAATTAAAATTTAATACGTTCAAAAATATATATTTTCACGTGTTGCCTAAACAACATATAAAGGACATTAAGAAATCCTCAGTACTTAATACTTATTCTTTGGCACAAAATTTGTCTTGGTTTGATAGAATGTGCTATAATCTATTTTGCTCTATCCTGAGTTCAATTTTTATATGAACACTAATTAGAGAGAGGGTTATGGGTTTGTAAAAAAAGTAAATAAAAAAAAAAAAACTAGTTTAAGGATATCAAGATATGCCATAATCATATACATACTTTTTAAAATATATATCTTAAATTTTATTTATTAATTGAAAATTTTAAAATTTTAATGCCTTGTATTAAGAGTTTGGTTGAGGTAGAAGCCTCCATCACAAGAAAGATCTCTTTTTTTTTTAGCAAGTACAATTTTTAGCAACAAATGTAAAGACTAATTTTTCTGAGACAAAAAAATCACAATAAATAGCAAATTTCTCAGAAATTTAACAGTGCTGCATTTCATCCAACCCAATGGTAAAGGGGAATAAGAAAATAATTATTTACTATAATTCATATGGGTACACTAATTTAAACATGTCCTATATTTACAAGAGAAAAGCTTGTATAGTGTAGAATTCTCAGCAGCTATCCATGACATAATTTGCATGGCGACTAACTAAATAGTTGAATTTGGTAACATAATTGCTACTCAAATTATGAAAAGTTGCCCAGATTCTTAAAACTAAAAAATGAAATCTATAGTTCTCCTGCAGTGACTAACTGAAAATGCAAACACTAACTTAGACTCTGCTTCTGAATCCAGATTGTTGCACACTAGCTTTCAAGTGTATACCCTCCTCATAAACAAATAATCATCTACACATCAAAAAATATGAAGAAGTTATTTTCGTCACTTCAAAAAAAAACCTGCAAAGCCCTTGAAGATATATACAGCCACTGAAATAGCTTCTACAATGAATATTTATGGTAGATTTCGTCATTGCGCCGAGCACACAAACAGCTATTGTCAGTAAGGGCTAAAACACTGGATCCAATCGAAGCTTTAGACAAGACAATAGATCCGTATCAGTTGAAAAAATATGGAGACTCTAAAACTTCACTCAAATCAAAGTCTCCGCGTTCAGGTAAGGGTGGAAATATTAAAGATGGGAAAGATTCTTGAAAGCTCTCCAATAACTGTGCACAAATAAAAAAAATAAGAGATAAAAAAATAAGTAAAATAAAAAACCATTGGATATAAAGAAAGAGCAATTAAACCACACATTTTCAAGAATTGGGGTCTCATAGAGTTCTACAAATTTCTCTCTCAGTATTCTGTTCATTTCATCAACATCACACGCGTGCGTCCAATATGAATCATGAACCCCTGCAAGCATATATATAAATCAATCAGTGATAATCTTGTTAAAAAGTTGTAGAATAGAAGCACTATAGCAAAGAAGAATTTGAATGAGCCGCTATTTTTCGCAATTTGTGATTGAGAAAACATGGTCTCCACCATTGTCTAGTAGGGTCTAAATATGAACACCAACGAAAGAACCTAAGAGGAAAATACCTGCAAAATTTAAGCCTGCCTTTTTGCAGGCAACTGCAGTCATCATCATATGAGAACCATCGAGTGAGTGAACAAAATTTGGTGGAAATGCGGTTCTCTGCCGTTTGGCCAGGACCTGGAATATTTGAATTAAAATTTAGATCAGGAAAAAACAAATCAAATCTTAGTACCAAAATGTTTTCCACTATAAACCGTGCTAGAGATGTTTGCAAATGTTTGATACTTCTACAACAATTTCTATATAGCCACAAATTTAACCATTACCTTGTCTGTTTCTCGTTGCAATGATAATATTTGAAGTGATGTTTTGATCTGCAACACATAACAATAATATAAATTTAACATATAGATAGACAAAAAATCACAAGAACTTGACAGAAGTACTTATGCTATAATTCCAAGAAAATTTTGTTGCACTTACAATATGTCTTCCTAGTTTACGGTAAGGTTGCACCACAGGAAGTCCAAGAGGAGTGGTCCAACGCACTGGTTGATTTTCCGCTGCAATTACCTAGTACAATTGTCTTAGTCAAAATCATACCATAATACAATTAATTAACCCTTTTCTCCTAAAAGATAAGCATGTTATAATCCTCCTTTCCATTTCTAAGTTTGACAGTAAAAGGAGCATTGTAACATACTTTTGCACAATCGCCGAGCCAGCTCATGATACTTCGTGCGCCTTGAAACATCTCTTCTAAGGCAGTTAAGGTCACCTGAAAAGGAAAATAAAAATGAAGAAAACAATACATACCTAACATGGACAAAGTACACTGGCATTTTAACACTCTAACCTTTGCAGTATAACAAGCAGCACCAAAAAGCTCTGAATCATCTGAAATAATATCTCTTTCTTTCAACCTCCTCTTTATCTGTTCCCTTGCTCCAATATAAGTGACACCGTAAACTGATGTCATCACTGTCTGCTTAACCAATTTTCTATCCACCTAGATAAAGTTCAATCAGCTCAAAATCAGTTTTGAGATGAGGAATGGGTACCAAAAAAACAAGCATTAACAAGAATTAGCCGGTGAATAAATTATTTTCATCCGGGTTTATGATTACAAGTGAAATATATGTCCCTAATCTCTCTTTGTAAAAATATGAGCCAAATCACAACAGAGGAATAGCAGATAACCTGGTTAACTAAAGTCTTTGCATGACGAGCATCAGTAAAAACTGCCGGATCTTTCTGAGCATCCTTTTGCATGATTTCTAATACCCTGCATAAAATTGTTATTTATGATGAGTTGTTTTGTAGAAGATGTCTCTTACAATTAGAGTCAAAAGGTGATTTAAAAAAAAATAAGCAAAAAAAAAAAAAGCTTTTGAATATCAGAATAACTAGAGATAAATAATAAACCGAATAACATATCAGGAAAAACAATTGCTCCATAATCCTCCTAAACTTTTTTATAGAAGGGATTTTAGTAGAAAGAAAAACGAATGCATATGAAACAAGATACGCAAATACTTACCTAGCTGCTATACCCGAGTAGACATCAGCTGGCTTCTCTCCTGCAACTAGATTGACAGCAGCGGCCCCTAACTAAATAAATAAATAAATAAATAATTATTAAATAGACATCTCCTATCTGCAATATAGTTTTTGCTCAAAAATACAATAGAGGAATGCTAAATGAAAGGAACCAGAAACATCATTGGAGATGAAGATACTGAGGGAACATAGAGAGCATTTATTTTTTGAAATATTAGTTCTTACAAAACACAATACTCATACATTTCCACCCATAAAATCGAGACATGACAACAAAAGAACACGTCATGAAATGTTATCTCAAAAGCTTAAGCTGTTGGTGAAAGCACGTGAATAGAGTAATACCTGAGTGCAAATGTACAACGTGTAATGGGATTACTCAAGCCAAATTCATTTTCAACAACCATCAAAATCTTAGGAGACGTTGGAGGTGGTTTTAAGTTTCTGATTTTTTTATTTTAAAAGTTAAATTTGATAACAAAGCTTCCCCAGTAAAATGAGATTATATTTAATTTTTCCTTTGATTTTAAGACATCCACTTAAATATAATTCTTGTTTTTTATTTAACCCTAACGCCACCACCAGACGCCAGCCACCACTCTTGTTACCACCGGTCATACTATGACTGTTGCATCCATCTCTGGCTGCTGCCCACCACTCTGACAATTGTCAGTAACACTGACCACCACGGCAGCTGGCCACCATTCTGACTATTGCATCCACCAATCACCACTCTGACAGACAGTTGTCTGCCACCATCTCTGACACCCATCACTTTTTTAAATATTGTGGGATTCAAGAGAGTTATTGTGATTTCACAAGTGTGAGAAACTTGAGTATTAACATGATGATTTTCTCAGTTGTTGCTCAACAGAGGCTCGCGGCATTTGTAAGTTTGTGATGTCAAAATTGATATTTATTTCAGACTATTGTATTTATGTGTAAATATAAAACCAAAAACCACCCTGGGTGGGGCCTCAAAGAAAACAATATTCAGAAGTGATATTCATTCCCTAACCCTAACTTGATCTCTAATACCTAGGAGACTAAATAAGTTGAAACTCAAATTTATGAAAAGGAAACTGGGAAATTAAATTGACAAAGCCATTTACCTTGTCTCTTCCTAAAGCAGCATAATGTTGTAAGCCATTGCAAGAGCCATCCTAAGACAAAAATAATAGAAGTACAAAACAGTGATTAGTTAATAAACATGATGATATGTTACAAACGGAAATGATGATAACAATGAACCTGACAATAACAAATATGACATTACATGACTAATTGGTTTTGGATATCAGACAACAAAGACATTAGGAAGAGAATAAGCTAGTGACTTTCATACAAAGCATTGAGGGCGTGACGCGTAAAGAAAAATGCTATCAAAACACTGAGACCTGTATCTTTTATAATATTGTGGGTTTGGTGAGAGTATGTGTGCATGTGTGGTGTCTGTTTCAGCAGAAGTACTCCAGTGGTAGTTTCAACTCAATTCATATAAGGGATAGCTAAATCATAACCTCAAAAACTTAATTGAAGCAAAATTATGAGTACCCTAACATTTTGACATGTTAAAGTTCATTCCCATCGTGAAAATACCTGATGTACTGGAATATGTGATATAAATGCTTCTGGTGAAGAACTTCTTAAAGCCTCAGTTAGAGTTATGCATGCAGCTAAGAACTGGAATGGATCTTCTGCATTCAACCACCACCGTTTCCCTTCCGTAGGATTATCAGCAGAATCAAATATCTCATCAAGATGGTTTTCAACAAACGCTATGCGACCTTCACTAGATAGCTTATCAACACCGCCAGCATATAGATTTGCCGTGTGTATCTTCAGCCAGTTCAGACCAGACTTTCCAAGAGGACGTCCTTCTGCAAATTCCAATATCCCTCGACATATATCTGAACCAAGGTGATTCAAGTGTGGATGCATGGGATATGCGCGGCCCCGAAAATCAACGTTGTGTGGGTAGTAAAAACACTCTTCATCCCTCATTTTACGTGCTACCTGCAACCATAAATATAAATGAATGGGTTAGTTGAAAAAAATAGGATTTCTAGCTAATGCACATAATGGTCAAGGAAGCATACAGAAAGTTTAAGTTCTATGTCACAACGCTGAGAATATCTCTCCCTGTTCTCTTTCTTCACAGATTTGACCTTCCATTTCCACTTCTTTTTCTTTGCTTCATCGTCAGTTTCTGGCTCCTCAGGTAAATCAAGCTGCAATATAAAGTTGAGCACCATTTCAAACCATACTCAACCATAAGTTTCTTGAAGCACAAAATGCAAAATTAATGATTCCTGAATCTTGAATATTATTATTTACACACAAAAAGGTAAAATAAGCTAACAACAAACAATAAAATATCAATACAAACAATTAGAAAAAAGTAACTGTATGGTTGATCTTACATCATTGCGGTCCACCAAACCAGCAAGACGGCCTCCATTAGCCCACATCTTGTCCACAACACTGAGCACCTTACCGTTTATCCTCCATTTTGTATTCCCTAGAGTATCAAGAGCCTAACCCCAAGAGTTTTAGATGTACATAGGAAAATAATATAATATAATATAACATAACCCAAAATGCATGAAAATTATAATAAATTCAGACCTCAAATACAGGCTCTAGTTGCTTCCTAGGGGTTCTCTTAACAGCCTCACGTTGTTGCTTGACACCATGTGTACGCATGACATAGGAGGGTAAAAACAAGTGCCCACCTCTGTCATAACTGTGAAAACACACCATAAAGAAAATTGAGAACTTGGACCACATTATCCATTCATCCAAAAGAAGAAAAATAGTAAATATCATTTTGTAAATATTGAATTGTATGATTGATTGTTGATAGTCAGTGTATGAAGAAAATCCTTTTTTAAATTTTGAAGCCAATTGCAAAAGGAAGTTGTATACTTGGTTAATACAATAGTTCAGTAGAAGAAAACAAGTATGTTGGGGAAAGCACGGCCACATGGGTCACTAGTTGAACTCATGAACCAATATACATTAGTAATTTATGAATTATATATTTTATTATTTACTCACATATATCATGTATATATATAACATCAAAAGTGAGGCGACAATTAGGACTTTGTTTTATAACATTTTTACATTTGTATATTACTGATGTGTTTTTACTGATACGTTTTCTAATCTCTGCCAATGACCGCCTCTGGGCAATTGCTGAGTTCATCAGTGAATTGGGTCGCCGAGTTGCATCAGTTCAAACTGATTCAAAGCCAGTTTTGTGATGTCAACACCGACTCAATAGCACGGCCGATCAGAGATGACATGGATGACCAGGCCAGTTTTATACACTAATCTATTTTGGTCCAATGTAGCACAAAATATTTATTGGAAGGAGCTTAATGCCCGCGTTACTTAGTGATTGTTATTCAAAAGTTGGCAAGAGGGTAGCTTAATGCCCGCGTTACTTAGTGATTGTTATTCAAAAGTTGGCAAGAGGGTGCCTTAAAGATAAGTTCATTCATCTAAAAACCAAACCAAACACACCCAAAAATAGCCTATTAAAGGAAGTAATGTGCTGTTTTTTCAAACGATAACATAGTTTGATTTTACCACCTAGTGATTGTTATTCAAAAGTTGGCAAGAGGGTAGCTTAATGCCCGCGTTACTTAGTGATTGTTATTCAAAAGTTGGCAAGAGGGTGCCTTAAAGATAAGTTCATTCATCTAAAAACCAAACCAAACACACCCAAAAATAGCCTATTAAAGGAAGTAATGTGCTGTTTTTTCAAACGATAACATAGTTTGATTTTACCACCTAGCCCCAATTTATAACAAAAAAGGTTAAAAGAAAAGTTTTAAATCATTTGTAATCATAAAACTAATAAGCAGAAGGTTAGAACATTAGCAAGACAGCACTAAATGTATTAAAGTTATCATACCCTGTCCATTTGACTGGTGGAATCAACATAGGCAAATATGGTATGACCATATTTCTTGCCTGTAGAAAAAAAAAAAAAACAAATCAAAAATTTGTAGAACCGATGAATAGGAGATGTGACTTTTAACATAAAATATATAAACAATGTAGGATGCATTCATATATATTCAGAGCTAATTGACATTGAAATGGGCATTACATATAGAGGTGCTTTTAATACCCTAAAAAAGATAACCAAATAACTCAGCATATGAGAATTCAAAGCATAAACAATTCAATATAAAACCAAATAACAACAAATAAAAAGGAGAGAACTTTTACAATGACAGCACATAAGTAATTGTTGTCAATTCATGTTTGATTCAAAAGTTATCATAGGACAAAAAAAAACAAAAGATGAAGAACAACATGAAACCCCAAAATTCAATTACTCAACAAACCATGGGACAGAAAATTATCCCATGGGTAAAGTACTAAACCAAAAAAACTTCATTTTTTGTTCCAATCCAGTAATTATTTTTTTCTCATCTCTATCTCTTCTCTCCCCCACCCCCTCTCTCTATATGCATAGTTAAACTTTTCATTATACATAAACTCAATTTGAATTTCAACTAAAAAGAATAGAAGGCAACAGAATATATTTACCGTTCGCTCAAGTCCTTTAAGAATTATAGGGTCACATTCAATGACACCATATTTTCTGCCTGATTTCCTGAGGAAATAAAATAAAAAATCAAAACAACAATAAAAAAATACTGCTGAAATATATATTTTAAATTACGGAGAGGGAGATGTTAAAACTCACGTAGACTCTTGTGTCGTTGTTCTAAATGAATGCGTAAATGCAGGACGGATATCAAGTGCACCATCCTCCAACTGATCTGATGGTGGTTGTATAAATGCTGTTTGCATCAAAAGTTCAACTAAACGGCTGGCTACCTGTGCAATTGGGAAGAGGATACTCTCTTATTATTATTATTAGGGAACAAATAAATTGCAAAACAAACATTTCGAGAGTGTAAAAGAGATTGTATAGACCTTTGTCCTCATAGATACTCCCCACGGTTTTGTATCATCGAGGTCCTTAACAATTCCTCTCACTGTGGCAAGCTTTTGCTTTTTCATCAAATCAATGACTTTTTTCCGCAGTTTCGTCTCTTCCTTGATATCTTCAGTGTACTCAACTACTTTATTTTTCATGCCTTTACGAGGTTTTCTCTTACTACTCTTTTCCAAGAACTTGTGTATTCTAACCTATGGTGTAACAATAATAATAAGCAGAATATAAGGTTTACACTTAAAGCAAGAAAGTGGATTAGGATACTATATACATGTAATGTTATTTATACAAAAGTTAATTGTTCAGAATAACCTATGGAATAACAATAATAATAAACAGGATATAAGGTTACACTTAAAGCAAGAAAGTGGATTTGTACTAGTAGGATACCATATACATGTAATTTTATTTATACGGAAGCTAATTGTTCAGAATAAATGGACTTAAAATGAAGAATTTTTTGTTGTTAGAAAAGCCACTTCTTCAAGCTCGTCAAGCCATAATATTGCAGTACTATGTAGTCACTCACACACGTCGGTATGTGAATGTGGTTTGTAGGTAGGGAGGGAGGGAAAATACAGAACAGGATGCACTCTGCATTTTGGGATCATTTGAACCAAAAATCCCACAAAAGCCTAGTCCCCATCGCTATCCCTATTTCATGATTCTCGGTTCCCACCCTCGGCCCCACTCAAATAAAGCCCAGAGTTACCTATTAGGCAAGGAATTGCCATTCCTACCACCAAAACTCTCAGAATTTGGGTTGGGCGTAACTCATCCCTACAAAACCAGCTTATAAGGTGAGGAATGTCCTGTCCCCACTAATAAACACAACACAGGTCATATCTTTAAGCAATGTGAAACTAAATCCACCCCTTCAAAGCCAACACAATGAAGGTGTTAGGGGCTGCAATGAAGGGAAGTCAAAGTGCCGCAATTAAGGCGACCAGGGGCAGACTGAAATTAAGGCAGAAATTCCAACAAAAACTCATTGTAAAATAATGATATAAAAAACTTAAAATAAAAGACAGAATGAAAGCCATAAATATGTTCAACATTATAGGTCACTATGTAGATCTTTGCCTAGTGAAGATACTAACATCTCTCTCCATCAAAACCTCATGAGTTTCCGAAGGGTCTTTCTAGGTCTAAATAATATGAAACTGAATAATTTGAACTATTTCAATGAACATATTTGTGCTGCTATTAATATTACCCGAAGTCCATACAAAACAAACACAAAAACAAAACAAGAAATGCAACTTCCTATTCTCACCTCTTGCTCAATGGCATCACCTAAAATGCATACGATCTGGATAACCTTAGCAGTGCCAGCAGATCCTTTCTCAGTTCCTGACATCAACAATCCCATGATCTTATGCATCGTAATTACAGCCATCTTCTCGGATGGCAACTGAACAAAGAAAGGGGAGTAAACTGTCCTCCTCTTCCCGCTACGGTACATCTCTTGCTCCTTCTCAATTTCATTCTTTAGAGGCTCAAACCAACCAAGAAATAATGACTTCATATAAGGCAAATTAGGTGCCAACTTATGTCGACACATATCAACCAATAACTCCTGATACTCCTTTGCAGCTTCTTGCCATACTTCAGTCTCAATCTTCACTTGTCTTTTCTTTAACGTTCTGTATTTCCCCTCTTTCATGCCATCAATCAAATTCAAATGTCTTTTCTCTCCCCTCTTCAACTCATCCCCCTGTCTTTTCTCTTCCCTCTTCATCTCATCCAACAACTCTTTAACTTCATCAACCCCGACTAGACCTTCCTCCGCATCCCCTTCCTCCGAATAGTTCGAAGAAAAAATCGCCTCACTTTTTAACCTAAATTCAGCAATCTTTCTCTTCTCTTCTCTCTTCACCTCCTCCGACAGTTCTCTAATTTCAACATCAACCTGAACAGAATCTTCCTCGGCATCTGTCGAAGAAATCGCCTCAGCAAAACTAGAATACTCTATAGCATCAAATGGAAAACCATCAAAACTGCGGTCTTCCTCAACATCAGCCTCAGCGACACTAGAATAACCTTTAGCATCAAATTGACACAGAGAATTATTAGAACAACAACCACCAACAAAATTTTCATTTAACTGAAACCGAGACTTATTCACATGTCCAGATTTATTTTGCTTTCCAGAACTATACATAATATCAGACTTAACAGGAAAAACTAAGTTTCGAGAAAGAGCAACTGATGGGCGGCGAACACTCGTACGAATAAACCCTTTACAAGCTTGTTTCCCAAAGTTCCGCCACATGTTTGATGAAATGCCCAAACGAGTTTTTTTCACAAGATAACGATTTTGCGTAGGGATAATCAGAGAATCATGTCTCCTATTGTAGGAATTAACGGTGGTGGTGGTTAACATTAAATTGTGCGGAACAATAACCATGGATGAAAATGGATAGAACAAAAAACGAAAAGAAAAGAAGAAAAAGGGTTAAGAGACGCAAAATTCATAACATGAAAATGGAATTGAAACTTGGAATATATAGTGGCGGCGGTTTAAGAAGAAGAGTGGGTTGAGTTTATGCAATCGGAGTCGAGGGAGGAAGTTAGGCAGAGTTATTGGGGTAGCGATTACGGCTCAAAAACCCTCCTTCCCATAAGGATGGGGTTTTAGGATAAAATCATAAAGACAGTTTGAACCTTCTCTTAAATATTTTTTTTTTTTTTAAATTGTGTTTTATTTCTTTACATAATTGTAGAGATTATGGATGAAAATTGAAATAGGTTATAATGAACAAACAAATACTCTTTTATGAGTTTTAATATTATCACATTAATATGACTTTTGATTATGGCTGCGAGAGAAGAGATCCAAATCGTCTCATTTGATTATTATTCGATTTTTTCAAATGTTTTTATGAAAAACATAAAGATTTAGTTGTCTAATATGGTTGTCCGATTGATGAAGACGTTTTATTTTTCTAATCAAAGAGTATTTGTGTAAACAGATAAGTTTCTCTTTTGAAATGGTTATGATAACTTAGTGTCAATATCTTCTTCAAACTTTCTTTAGGAGCCTTGTTTGATTTGATGTGCGAGTTGTATATGTGAGGGAAAACTGTCTCACAACATACGTTCTCAAGTTTCGATGATGACAAAGTACAACCTCGGATGAATCAGAGTCGTCATGCATACTTACGATGATGACAAAGTACAACCTCGGATGAATCAGAATCGTCATGCAATACTTAACATATTACATCCTTCCTATATCCTTTTAAATCATCATATTTCATTGGCAATATATGTGACTAATGTTTGGTCGTGACAAGATGCACGAAACAACAAACATATCAATTTTTGCAGGTTTTGTAGCTATGAGTCAACCATACCGTCAGCACACAATTTCATTCAGTTCACACGGGTCAGCGCATGAAGGTCATGCGTCGACCGTTAACTTGGCGCATGCAGGTTTAAGAATCTCACGGGTCAGCGCATGAAGATCATGCGTCGACCGCTGACTCGGCGCATGACAGTTTGAGAATCACACGGCTCAGCGCACGCCGACCCTATGGTCGACCGTTCGCGCGCAGAAACAGAAATTCTGCTATGTTTCATTGATCTGTCAACTGTCTGTTTTGTATATTACTATAAATAGCTGTCTTTTCAATTTTAACATTTTCATTGAACATTTTTTTAAGAACATTTTTGAAAGCATTGTGAGAAAGTGTTCAGGTCAAGAAACGTGAAAGAGGTGCATCAGTGTTCTTCATCTTCATCGTTCAATCAACTCACAAATCCTCAAATTACAGATAATCAATTTTTTGCTGCGGTTTGTGGTTTGCTCGACGGTGATAAGGTTCGAACGCGTGATTGAAGATCCGGTTCGAGTGGAAGCTGGTGCAGGTGTTTCTTGGGAGAAAACCTTTGAGGTTTTACCTATCAAGACTACAGGTTTTGAAGGCTTTTGTTACGGAATCGTCGGTTCAACAATCAAGCGAGTGCGAAGGTGATTGATTAGCGGAAGGTTGATCAATCTAGTAGCTAGGGCGTTGAAAGGTTGAAGACGTTCCGGGTTCAATTTGGGTGTGTCTAAGATCAGCCGTGCCGAAGGTTTGATCAACGGAAGAGTTGTCAATAAGGTGGCTGCAATCGGAGGTCATTCACATCAAATTGGAGGACTTGATTCATCTTGAATCAAGGGGCAAGAAGTGGTAGAAATTATCAGCAACATTAAGATTGTTTGTATCAATTGTCTATCGATTCTTGTGTATAACTGTTCTACCAAACAGGTGATATCTATTCAATACATATCTCAATTCTCATTGTAGAATTGAGGGCAGACGTACCCCAACGCGAGGACGACTGGGGGAACTGCCTCATCAAATCTTGTGTTCCTTTATTTTCTGCATTTTCAATTACAGCTTAAAAATTAAGTGATTCTAGAATAAGTGATTTTGTCAAATTGTAGTATTGATTGAGTGAGTTGGTGAAACACTGTTTTTTAACTACTAAGTACAATAGAAATACTGTACTAAGGCTTTTTCAATCACTCATTCAACACAAATATCATTTAAGGTATTTGTGCACACCAACTGTTCGACAAAAGTGCTGAACTAAAATTGCCTTAATTTTGCTGCTAGTTTTGTGCACACCAACTGTTCGACAAAAGTGCTGAACTAAAATTGCCTTAATTTTGCAGCTAGTTTTGGTGTAATTTTTTGATCATTGGAATAAGGAAATAGTACGAGTGAATCACATCTGAGTTTTGCATAAAAGTGTGTAGTGATTTACTATCCGTTATCGTCTTAAATTCATCTGCTTGACGCATATCCGGTTCTCCAATAGTTGTTCGTTTTAGACTATATTTTCCAAGGCCGCTTCCGCATTTGAAAACAATTTTGAAAACCAATTTTATTGGTAGCGCCACTCAAATTTTTTAAAAGGGATCTATTCAACCCCCCCCTTCTAGATCCGTGCCTTAGTCTAACAAGTGGTATCACGAGCTCCGGTTCTCCGGTGCTTCAAATACAACATTGATAGAATAATGGCTAACGAACCAAAAGGGGCGTACAATAGAGCTCCCGTTTTTAACGGTGAAAATTATAGCTATTGGAAAGACTGTATGCGGGTGCACATTAATTCCATAGATAGAAAGATATGGAACGTTATTCTCAATGGTCCGATTGAAATAACCATGACAAATGAGAATAACGAAGTTGTGCCAAAGCCCGAAGCACAATGGACCGACGACGATGAGCGAAAGTATAATTACGATTGGAAAGCTAAGAACATTCTAATCTCCTCATTAGGTGTAGATGAATACTACCGTGTATCCCATTGCCCTACGGCTAAGACTATGTGGGATGCACTACAAATTGCCCATGAGGGGACAAACGATGTTAAGTTGGCTCGAATCAACACTCTTATACAAGAGTTTGATCTTTTTTTCATGGAGCAAGGGGAAACCATTGCTGACATGCAAAAGAGATTTACTCATCTCATAAACAGATTACATTCACTAGGAAGACCTATTTCCAATGATCTTGCTACTAATAAAGTTTTGAGATGTCTTAGCAGGGAATGGCAGCCGAAAGTGACCGCCATCAAAGAGGCAAATGATCTTACGGTATTAGACCTGACTACATTGTTTGGCAAACTACAAGAGCATGAACAGGTACTCTTGAGTCTTGACCAACATGAAAGGAAAGAAAAGAAGGACAAAGTAAAGATGAGTGAAAAGAAGTCAATAGCTCTTAAGGCTTCTTCCTCGAAGTCTAAAGCAAAAGAGCAAAGTGATTATTCTTCAAGCGACGACGAAGAAGAAGACATAAATGAGGACATGAGGCTGTTCGTTAAACGGTATAACCGGTACGTGAGAAAGAACGGCATCCAACATTCGGAGAAGAACCTGGTAAATTTCCGAAGGCAATCAAGGTTCTCCAAAGATGACAATCAAAAAGGCAAAAAGACTAGAGGAACGTGCTATAAATGTGGAAAGCCCGGTCACTACAAACCGGACTGTCCAATGAACAACAAGGGAAAAGAAAAGGAACAATCGAAGTCACATAAGAGAGCATCAAAGCCCAGGAGGGCGTACATCGCGTGGGAAAGCGACAGTGATTCTTCCTCCTCTAATGAAAGCTCTAGTGATGAAGAAGAGTCCGTGAATCTATGTCTCTCCGCAAATCAGAAAAAGAAAAAGAAACAGGTACGTCACTCTAGATATAATATGTCATCTAATATGTCTCATTCCGAATTACAAACCGCATTCGATGTTTTACACAAGGAAGCAACTGAAGCCTTTAAGAAACTTGCTTCTAATAGAAGAATTTTTACATATTTAGAGCACAAAGTCTTAGAGTCCGAAAAGAAATTAGAGGACCTTAAGGCTTCCATTGTGAAAGATAATGAATCGGATTGTAAGGACAATAGTAATCCTTTCAACTTTGGTTGTGATACTTGTCATATTTGGCAAGGTGAGGTTAGAAACCTTAAGGCCAAATTAGACAAGGCACTTGAACCTAAAATTACATTTGCAATCGATAAAAAGGATTTTAGAAAAAGTATGATAAACCCATATCAAAAATATGCATATGTAATTAGGGATCAAGCAAGTGAAAGTGATTCTAATGTCGACTTTGTATGCTTTTACTGTTGCAAGAAAGGCCACTCCATTGGTAAATGTCGATTTAGGAGATTTCTTGTTCCTAAAGGCATCTACCAATGGTTGCCCAAACGCAACCGTCTTGTCGCTAACCTATTAGGACCCAATATGCCATTGGGTACCTCCCTTTTCTAAGTTATATTTTGACAGGTGAAATGTGTCGAGTCCACCGAGAGAAGATGGATTCTTGATAGTGGGTGCTCAAGGCACATGTCTGGAGACATATCCTTATTCATAGACTTCGTGGCTAAGAAGAAAGGGTATGTAACATACGGTGATAACAACCGCGGAGCGATACTAGGTAAAGGTAGTATAGGTAATCCCTCCTCTACTACAATTTCCGATGTGTTGCTTGTCGAAAACCTTAAACATAATCTCCTTAGCATTAGCCAATTATGCGACAAAGGTTACAATGTTTCCTTTTCAAAAGATTGCTGCAAAATTGTGCATGAAAGTGATAAGAAGAATGTGTTTATTGGTTTTAGAGTAAACAATGTGTATATGCTTGACTTGAATGTGGTATCCCCAACAAGCGATCAATGTCTCATATCTATGAGTGAAGACTCATGGCTATGGCATAGGCGCTTAGCGCATGTCAACTTTGACTTACTCAATAAGATTGTCTCAAAAGATCTAGTACTAGGACTTCCCAAAATTAAGTTCACCAAGGATCACCTTTGTGATGCTTGTCAAAAAGGAAAACAAACGAGGATCTCCTTTAAATCCAAAAAGATTATTTCAACAACGAGACCTCTTGAACTACTTCATATGGACTTGTTTGGGCCGTCTAGGATCAAAAGTCTAGGAGGAAACTATTACGGATTCGTAATAGTGGACGACTTTTCTAGGTTCTGTTGGACCATCTTCTTAGTGAGTAAAAGTGACACGTTTGCCGCTTTTGAGAGATTTGCCAAGCTCTCCCAAAATAAGTTAAATACAAACATTGTGTCAATAAGAAGTGACCACGGAGGTGAATTTGAAAATCATTTATTTGAAGAATATTGCGGTAACCATGGCATCGATCATAACTTCTCGGCTCCACGAACTCCTCAACAAAATGGGGTTGTGGAGCGTAAAAACAGAATTTTAGAAGAATTGGGAAGAACAATGATTAATGATAGTGGTTTACCAAAATACTTTTGGGCCGACGCCATTAGTACGGCATGTTATGTTTTGAATAGGGTACTCATCCGCCCCATTCTAAACAAAACTCCGTATGAACTTTTAAAAGGGCGAAAGCCTAATGTTTCTCACCTTCATGTTTTTGGATGCAAGTGCTTTGTATTAAACAATGGAAAGGAAAACTTGGGCAAGTTTGATTCAAAAGCCGATGAAGGCATTTTTCTAGGGTACTCGCAATCAAGTAAAGCATATAGGATTTATAATAAAAGATTACTAGCTGTTGAAGAGTCTGTGCACGTTACGTTTGATGAGTCCTATCCGAGAAATGTCGGAAAGGATAGTGTTGTTCATGGTGCAGGTACATCCACAGAAGACATACTCAAAGGTGGCGAAACGGGGATTGATCAACCCGATAGAGTCAAAATTGAGGAGGATAAGGATGCACACCATGAGGTAACTGAGGAAGCTCATCCGCCTACAAACGATGATCTCCCTCAAGCTTGGAAGTCGTGTAAAGATCATCCAATTGACAATATTCTCGGAGACATCACAAAGGGAGTCACCACTCGATCTAAGCTAAGTAACTTTTGTTATCACTTCGCTTTCGTTTCACAAATAGAGCCTAAAAACCCCAAAGAGGCCCTACTCGATGAGCACTGGTTTTTATCGATGCAAGAGGAACTAAATCAGTTTAAAAGAAACGAGGTATGGGACCTTGTCCCTCCTCCGCGAGGCCATCGAGTAATCGGCACCCGATGGGTGTTTAGGAACAAGTTGGACGAAAACGGGGTAATAACCCGTAATAAAGCGAGATTGGTCGCTCAAGGGTATAACCAAGAGGAAGGCATCGACTATGAGGAAACTTATGCGCCGGTTGCCCGACTCGAGGCTATACGCCTTTTACTCGCCTTTGCATGTGCAAAGGATTTTAAGTTATTTCAAATGGATGTTAAAAGTGCGTTCCTTAACGGTCACATAAATGAAGAAGTATATGTGTCTCAACCTCCCGGTTTTGAATCTCATGAATACCCTGAACATGTTTACAAGTTAAAAAGAGCTTTATATGGTCTCAAACAAGCTCCTAGAGCTTGGTATGAGCGACTAAGCAAGTTTTTACTTAATCAGGGGTACTCACGAGGAAAGGTTGACACTACACTCTTCATTAAACGTCAAGGAAAGCACTTGATTTTGGTGCAAATCTATGTTGACGATATTATATTTGGATCCACTAACATGAATCTCGTGAGAGAATTTTCTGACCTCATGCAGGGCGAATTCGAGATGAGTATGATGGGGGAGCTCACATACTTCCTCGGCCTGCAAATTAAACAACTCCAAGAAGGGACATTCGTGAGCCAAACAAAATATTGTTTGGACTTGATCAAGAGATTTGACATGGCAAAATCCAAGGCCATAGACACCCCAATGCCTACATGCGTAAATTTGGATAAAGATGAAAATGGCAAGGACGTAGAGGTAAAAAGGTATAGAGGTATGATTGGATCACTTCTCTATCTCACTGCGTCGCGTCCTGATATTATGTTTAGCGTGTGTATGTGCTCAAGATACCAATCATGTCCTAAGGAATCCCACCTAAAAGCTGTTAAACGAATACTTCGGTACCTATCCGGTACTCCAAAGTATGGTCTGTGGTATTCCAAAGGTAGTGATTGTTCGTTGGTAGGTTATTCCGACTCCGACTTTGCGGGTTGCAAATTGGATAGGAAAAGCACTAGCGGTACGTGTCATTTGTTTTCAAATTCTTTGGTTAGTTGGCATAGCAAAAAGCAAGTTTCAGTTGCTTTATCAACCGCCGAAGCGGAATACGTTGCCGCCGGTAGTTGTTGTGCTCAAATCCTGTGGATTAAGCAACAATTATTGGACTTTAATCTTAAACTTGAACGTATTCCGATTCTATGTGACAATACCAGTGCTATTAATCTTACCAAAAATCCCGTATTACACTCTCGCACTAAACATATAGAAATTCGACACCATTTTCTTAGGGATCATGTTGAGAAAGGTGATGTTGTATTTGAACACGTTGACACTAAAAACCAACTAGCGGACATTTTCACAAAGCCGCTAGCAACGGAACCTTTCTTTCATATCCGCCGAGAACTTGGCATCCTCGACATTTCGGAACGGGAATAATAATTGCTTACTCTATCTTATTTCATTTAAAACCATACTTTTGTACTTCTAACAAATTGACGTTTTTGCAAGTACAAGTATGTTGTTTATCAAGCTACTCCGGCATTAAGGTGATATTGTTCCATTTCTCTCTCTATCTCTCTCTAATAACTCTCATGATCAACAATTGTATCGTTTGACCTATGTTGCATATGTATGAAACTTTTTTTTTTGATAAACTGTTTGGATGCAAATTGTTTTGTGGCATTTTAGGTAGGCATCAAATATGGCTTGATATGTGACATTAAGTGCAAATCTACATTTGTGCATCCGAACTGAGCTACACACCAAATCTGAACAGTTCAACTCTTTTTCAACAAGAATGAATGAAAGATTTGCAGCTTTCACAACTGCCCATGGATACCAAGAAACAGTCGTCTCTCGCAGCATCAATCGCCTGAATCAAGCAGTGGATTACCTCACTGATATGGCTGATCCATATCGTTATCCGTCTTCCTTTGATATGGGCAAGGGACAAGGATATTAGTCATTTGTTTTTGCATTTGCTCATTCTCCATGTTGTTTTTGTTATCATGTTCTGTTTTATCTCTCCTAAGTGCACACTAATGTTTGTTTTACAGTCTTGATTCCTATAAAATGTTATGACTTATGTGTCCTTAATTTGGTTTAATCTATTTTCAATATTTTGCTCATTGTCAATATTTTGTGTGGATATTGGTATATGATTACTTATAACCTGTTGAGTATTTTGTTAATATGCCAAAACTTTACCTTTCTCCATCTCTTTTTGATGTTGTCAAAGGGGGAGAAAAGACAAGTAGATTGTAGACCACAACAGCTATGACTGTAAAAGAAAGGGGGAGCTTACTACTATGTTAAAGATATCGCATGTTGTGTTCACCAAGCTTCGCATAGGTTTGTCATCATCAAAAAGGGGGAGAATGTGAGGGAAAACTGTCTCACAACATACGTTCTCAAGTTTCGATGATGACAAAGTACAACCTCGGATGAATCAGAGTCGTCATGCATACTTACGATGATGACAAAGTACAACCTCGGATGAATCAGAATCGTCATGCAATACTTAACATATTACATCCTTCCTATATCCTTTTAAATCATCATATTTCATTGGCAATATATGTGACTAATGTTTGGTCGTGACAAGATGCACGAAACAACAAACATATCAATTTTTGCAGGTTTTGTAGCTATGAGTCAACCATACCGTCAGCACACAATTTCATTCAGTTCACACGGGTCAGCGCATGAAGGTCATGCGTCGACCGTTAACTTGGCGCATGCAGGTTTAAGAATCTCACGGGTCAGCGCATGAAGATCATGCGTCGACCGCTGACTCGGCGCATGACAGTTTGAGAATCACACGGCTCAGCGCACGCCGACCCTATGGTCGACCGTTCGCGCGCAGAAACAGAAATTCTGCTATGTTTCATTGATCTGTCAACTGTCTGTTTTGTATATTACTATAAATAGCTGTCTTTTCAATTTTAACATTTTCATTGAACATTTTTTTAAGAACATTTTTGAAAGCATTGTGAGAAAGTGTTCAGGTCAAGAAACGTGAAAGAGGTGCATCAGTGTTCTTCATCTTCATCGTTCAATCAACTCACAAATCCTCAAATTACAGATAATCAATTTTTTGCTGCGGTTTGTGGTTTGCTCGACGGTGATAAGGTTCGAACGCGTGATTGAAGATCCGGTTCGAGTGGAAGCTGGTGCAGGTGTTTCTTGGGAGAAAACCTTTGAGGTTTTACCTATCAAGACTACAGGTTTTGAAGGCTTTTGTTACGGAATCGTCGGTTCAACAATCAAGCGAGTGCGAAGGTGATTGATTAGCGGAAGGTTGATCAATCTAGTAGCTAGGGCGTTGAAAGGTTGAAGACGTTCCGGGTTCAATTTGGGTGTGTCTAAGATCAGCCGTGCCGAAGGTTTGATCAACGGAAGAGTTGTCAATAAGGTGGCTGCAATCGGAGGTCATTCACATCAAATTGGAGGACTTGATTCATCTTGAATCAAGGGGCAAGAAGTGGTAGAAATTATCAGCAACATTAAGATTGTTTGTATCAATTGTCTATCGATTCTTGTGTATAACTGTTCTACCAAACAGGTGATATCTATTCAATACATATCTCAATTCTCATTGTAGAATTGAGGGCAGACGTACCCCAACGCGAGGACGACTGGGGGAACTGCCTCATCAAATCTTGTGTTCCTTTATTTTCTGCATTTTCAATTACAGCTTAAAAATTAAGTGATTCTAGAATAAGTGATTTTGTCAAATTGTAGTATTGATTGAGTGAGTTGGTGAAACACTGTTTTTTAACTACTAAGTACAATAGAAATACTGTACTAAGGCTTTTTCAATCACTCATTCAACACAAATATCATTTAAGGTATTTGTGCACACCAACTGTTCGACAAAAGTGCTGAACTAAAATTGCCTTAATTTTGCTGCTAGTTTTGTGCACACCAACTGTTCGACAAAAGTGCTGAACTAAAATTGCCTTAATTTTGCTGCTAGTTTTGGTGTAATTTTTTGATCATTGGAATAAGGAAATAGTACGAGTGAATCACATCTGAGTTTTGCATAAAAGTGTGTAGTGATTTACTATCCGTTATCGTCTTAAATTCATCTGCTTGACGCATATCCGGCTCTCCAATAGTTGTTCGTTTTAGACTATATTTTCCAAGGCCGCTTCCGCATTTGAAAACAATTTTGAAAACCAATTTTATTGGTAGCGCCACTCAAATTTTTTAAAAGGGATCTATTCAACCCCCCCCTTCTAGATCCGTGCCTTAGTCTAACAGTATATTCATCCATTGAGTTTGGTCTATTTTTCAACTTTGCTCCATGTTTTGGATTCGCTAGTCGATTATCCATTTGTCTAGTGAATTTGTGTTTGATTCCAGTTATTCTCCATTGACTTAGATTTGCAGATCGAAATATAACCCATCCATTGAATTAGGTTTTTCTTGACTCTCGAGTTTTTGGGTCAGTCTTTCTTTTTTGGCTCAGTAGTTGATCCTTTTTGCGATGTTTTTCAATCATTTAACCTAAAATGATTAAAATGGAATAAAACGAAATCAATCCATATTTTCAAGACAATTTTTCAAATAAACATGAATGAAGGGTTTTTTGCATTTCTTCATGTACTAGTATGTTTGTGAGATGCATTAGTCAATATTGCTAAGGTTGTTAGCATATTGAATTGGGTCTTACTTGTAAGCCCAATTGTTTAAGTTAGCTTGTAATGAGTAATTGTTAAAAAGTCCATTAGGTTAGTGTGTTATTTTTCTTATAAATATGATGCTAGTTTCTCAATCTTGACATAAGGAAAAATAGGAAGATAAAATCCTAATTTCAAGAGAGAGAGAGAGAGAGAGAGAGAGGGGGGGGGGGGGGGTTATTTTGTTATTCTTGTATACGTGTAATCTTGTTCTAAGAGAAAGAAAATAATAGCAGTTTAATAATCAATCCTTGTTGTTTTCTTCTTATTTAACCTTAACCCTTGTGTGTTTCTTAATCTTTAAGAAACTGTTTATACTTAGTTTTAAAGGTATCTGATTCACAACAAATTGGTGCGGTGAGCGTGGAGAAGATGCCTTCAACAAAGTATGAGATCGAAAAGTTTATTGGGGTGAACGACTTCGGTCTATGGCGCTTGAAGATGAAAGCCCTACTGGTTCAGCAGGGTTGTTTGGAAGCGTTGAAGGGAGAGGCAGTCGTGGGCGCTGCATTAACGGAAAAAGAAAAGACGGGCATGATTGAGAAAGCCCACAACGCAATATTGTTGAGCCTTGGTGATAAGGTTCTTCGACATGTATCAAAGAAGACTACAACATCGAAATTATGGGTGAAACTTGAAATTTTGTACATGACTAAATCTCTGGTGAATCGGCTATACCTGAAGCAAGCTTTGTATTCATTTAAGATAAGTAAAGACAAAGTGTTGGTCGAGCAGTTGGATATGTTCAACAAGCTGATTCTTGATCTTGAAAATATTGATGTAAAGATCGATGATGAAGATCAAGCACTGTTGTTGTTGTGTGCTTTGCCTAGAACACATGTTCACTTCAAAGAAACTCTCTTGTATGGAAGGGAGTCTCTGACCTTTGAAGAAGTTCAATCAGCCTTGTATTCTAAGAACTTGAACGAACGAAAGGAGTATAAACCTTCGACGGTGGGTGAAGGTTTTGCCGTTAAGGGAAAATTCTCGGGAAAGGATGGTAAGTTCGACAAGAAGAAAGGTAAAAGTCAACAGAAATATTATAGTGGCAAAACATCTGGCATTCAATGTTATCACTATAAGAAGGAGGGTTACACAAGAAAGGTGTGCCCTGAACGCTTGAAAGATCATGGAGGTAAATGCAACACAACCATTGTTCAAGATGATTTTGACTCATCTGATGTTCTTGTGGTTTCAAGTGGCGATTCAAAAAAAGAGTGGATTATAGATTCAGGTTGCACCTGCCACATGACTCCAAACAGAGAATTGTTCGAGGAGATATGTGATCAAGATGGTAGATCTGTGCTGCTGGGAAACAACAAATCTTGCAAAATTGCAAGTATTAGATATGTGAGATTCAAGCTCCATGATGAGTCAATAAGGTTATTTACTGAAGTCAGGTGCATACCTGACTTGAAGAGAAATTTGATTTCTCTTGGGTGAATTCGACAAAAAGAGATAAAATTTTCAAGGAGAGAAAAGTATCCGAAGAGTCATGAGGGGTCGAAGAAAGTCTTGAGAGGCGTGAAGAAACAAGGCTTGTATATCCTTGAGGCTGAGGTTGTAAGTGAAAGAGGCCTGGTCGAATTGGGGAAGCAGAACCTAATAGGAAGTGAGAAAGTTGAAAAGTTGGAGTTTTGTGAATCTTGTGTATTTGGTAAAATCTGTAGGGTGAAGTTTAACAAAGGCAAGCAAAGAACACGTGGATCCCTGGATTACATTCATGTTGATCTTTGGGGGCCTGCAAGGAATCTCTCACACTCAGGTGCAAGGTATTTTCTATTCATCATTGATGACTATTCAAGAAAGATATGGGTATTCATTCTAAAGACGAAAGATGAAACTTTTGACAATTTCAAAAGCTGGAAGATTCTAGTTGAAACTCAAACTGCCAGAAAGGTTAAGAGGTTGAGAACCGACAATGGCCTTGAATTTTGCAACAAATCGTTTGACAGTTACTGTGTATAGTCTGGGATTCCAAGGCATAAAACTGTAGCAGGTACTCCTCAACAAAATTACTTAGCTGAGAGATTCAATCAAACAATCCTTTAAAGGGTTAGATGCATGTTGGTTAGTGCTGGATTGAAGAAGGTATTTTGGGCGAAAGCTGTTTCGGCAACAACTTACCTGATAAATAGATGTCCCTCGACTGCCTTGGGAATGAAGACACCTGAAGAAGTTTGGTCGGGATATCCACCTAATCTCGACAGACTAAAAGTATTTGGTTGTGTGGCCTATGCTCACATTAGGCAAGTCAAGGTCGAACCAAGAGCTCTGAAATGCACGGTCTTGGGATACCCTGAAGAAGTCAAAGCTTATAGGCTATGGTGCCTAGAGTCAGGTCACAAAAGATGTATCACTAATCGAGATGTAGTCTTTAATGAAGCAGGTATGGCATTCAAGAAAATTGATGATGCTGATGAAGAGCTAGAACAGGGAGAGATTCCTGTTGAGGTAGAGCATGTTGATGCTGAATTGCGTACCCCAGATGAAGTCGAAGAAGATGCAGAAGATGTTGTCAAAGATGGGGAGACTGATAATTACTAGCTGCTAGCAAAAGACAGGTTGAGGAGAGTCATCAAGACACCTCAGAGACTTAGGTATGCATATCTTATAGCTTATGCCTTAATCTCTGCAAGTGAGGTTCTAGATGAAGAACTTAGAGACTATAAGGAAGTTATGAGGAGTCGAAAGAAGACTGAATGGCTGAAGGCCGTGGATGATAAGATGAAATCTCTTCATGATAACAACACCTGAGAACTGATCAAGAAACTTGTTGAAGTCGGGTTAGTCAGCTGTAAATGGATTTTCAAAGTTAAGGAAAGAATAGAAGGAATGTCAACGAACAGATACAAGGCAAGATTGGTTGCTAGGGGGTTCACTCGAAAAGAAGGTATCGACTTTAATGATGTGTTCTCTCCTGTTGTGAAACATAAATCCATTCGAATGTTGCTTGCCACAATGACACGGTTCGACCTTGAACTGGAACAGATGGATGTGAAGATTGCATTCTTGTAAGGTTACTTAGATGAAACAATCCTGATGAGGCAACCTGAAGGGTGTGTCAAAAAAGGGAAGGAAGATTATGTGTGCAAGCTGAATAGATCCTTATATGGACTGAAACAATCTCCTTGACAGTGGAATATGAGATTTGACAAGTTCATGGCACGCATAAATTTCATCAGAAGTCAGTTCGACCACTATTTTTATTTTAAATTTCGACCGGGTAATTCATTTGTTATTTTGTTGCTCTATGTGGATGATATTCTAATAACAAGCAACAATGTCGAATAAGTAATGAGGGTGAAGGTTGAACTCAATAAGGAGTTTGACATGAAGGATCTGGGAGCTGCGTCCAGGATTCTTGAGATTGACATCCGAAGAGATAGAAATTAGTTGAAATTATGCTTATCTCAAGAGGCATACCTACGGAAGGTCCTCAAAAAGTTTGGCATGTCGATTTAAAGCCTGTTGTGGCTCTAACAAACTCTCAATTCAAGTTGAGTATAGATCAGTGTCTCAACACTGATGTTGAAAGAATTTATACGAATAACATTCCATATGCTAATATAGTGGGTTCTTTGATGTATGTTATGGCATGTACTATACCCGACATAGCAAATGCAATAAGTCTTGTAAGCAGGTACATGGCGAATTCTGGAAAGGCTCACTAGAAAGCATTGAAGTGGATTCTAAGGTACATAAATAGGTCTCTAAATAGAGTCCTAATTTATGGTGGAGCCTTCGGTGAAGATAGTAAAGCAGCAATCGAAGTCTGTTCACATGTTGCTGATATGGTCACCAAGATGTTGCCCAGTTGCAAGTTTTTCCATTGTATGCAATTGATAAAGCTGCATGAAGAAAACTAGTTCCTTGATGTTATAGAGTTATATCCAAGGTGGAGATTTGTGAGATATTGGATCAAACTCTAGTATGGTCAAATGGTCGCTTCTGGTTCGACAGAAATTAAGTATGAGGTCGAAGTTTGTTCGAATGTTGTTGTCGAAGATAATGCGTGTTGTAGTCGAAGTTTGTTCTAACATGCATTAGTCAATATTTCTAGGTTGTTAGCATATTGTATTGGGCCTTGCTTGTAAGCCTAAGTGTTCAAGTTAGCTTGTACCATAAGTTATCTTGTAATGGGTAATTGTTAAAAAGCCCATTAGGTTAATGTGTTATTTTTCTTATAAATAAGATACTAGTTTCTCAATCTTGACTTAAGGAAAAATAGGAAGATAAAATCCTAATTTTAAGAGAGAGAGGTTATTTTGTTATTCTTGTATACTTGTAATCTTGCTCTAAGAGAAAGGAAATAATAACAGTTTAATAACCAATCATTGTTGTTTCTTGTTGTTGTACCTTGTTATCTTTGTTAACCCTAACCCTTATGTGTTTCTTGATCATAAAGAAACTGTTTATACTTTGTTATAAGATATCTGATTCACAACAGATGCAAAATGTAACACCCCAATTTTTAATAATTAAAAATTAATTGATTAATTATGTGATTTTAGGCCTAATTGAATTAACTAATTTATGTGATTTATTTGATATAATTGAATTAGTTGATTTATTGAATTTATATAAATTATTTGATTTATAATTGATTTAATTTTATTATTTAACTTATATGATATATTCTAATTTGTAGAATTATATAGAATTGTTAGCTTAATTGATTGGGCCTATTTGGGGGTGTGAATAGATATGAGTTACTAAGCCCATTAAAAATTATTAGGTTAATGAATTTTGAGAATTTTATAAAACAAGAGAAAGGAGATAGAAGAGAATAGAAATGTTAGTATGAAAAAGAGGAAAAAAGAGGCAACAAGAATAGAGTGGGGAAGAAGAAGAAGAAGAATCAAGAGAGAGAGCTCAAGAACACCAAGAAAATCAAGGTAATGGTGAGTTTTTGCATGTTTATTGAGATTGTTTGATAATAGTTAGTGGGTAGAAATATGGTTAGGTTAAAATCCCAAATTTTCTATGAAATTGGAAATTGTTAGGTTTTAATATTAAACATTGAAATTGGTTAATTTTATTGTGTTTTGAAATTGATATTTTAATATACTATAAAGATTCATTCATTATTGAAATAAATAATTTGATAAGTGATAAAATGTTTCTTTTCAACACAGTAGCCCGAGATATATTTTTGAAAGGAGAATTCTTTTCGTTTTACAATCCTGTAGCATAGTACATAAATATTATAAAGCATGAGATGAAATCTTTCTCCCATAATCTTGTTGCGTAGGAAGAAATAATGGAATGCAACAGGTATACATCAATTGTGATGCATTAATTACAATAGGCATTGAAACTTGAATTCTTTTTCTCTCTATATGCTTTGTAGTTTTGGTAGCGAAAGAATAACCAGGGAGGCATCTAATGATGTGCAAAATTTCTCTTAGAATCTTATAGCACCTATACTTATTGGCAAACATGTGATACATTCTTAGGCAATGAAAAGTGCTTCCTATTAGCTTCTGTAGTGCTACACTATTACTGTGGAATGAAGTAATACTTCACTATCTTTACCATGTAGTGCATCTTTTAGTCCCTGTAGTGCAAGGAAAACATTAAGGGATGAGAAATTGTGAATTCTTTTATTTCCATGATGATGTAGCAAAGAAAATAATAATATAGGGAATTGGAAAATGGAATTATAGAAAGTAATGTAACACATATTACTATATGTTGTAGCGCAGGGATCTATCAAAACAAAAACATGTGATTCTTTTCTTTTATCATAGTTACTGTAGTGCACCAAGAGGTAACTCAATTGAAATCACAATGAATACTGTAACAAGCCATAGGAATAAATGTTATCCTTCCACATATTACCTTCTGTAGCAATAAATAATTGGAAATGAAAATAATACTTTCATTAAGTTTCATACTGTAGCAAATGTGTAGTTATAAATTAGTGTTCATTAAAATACTAAAAGTTTATTAAAACACTAATCATTTATTGAATATTAAATTATTTATTGAATATTGACTGTTTATGAATATTAATTTTTAATTATTGATGATAAATTAAATATCTTATATTTAATTAATGATGTGTGAATTGAGGTTGAATTGTGTTGATGCTTGTGTATCTACAAATATGTGATAATTTAAGTGTGATGAATTATCGAAGATGTGCTTGGAAATTAAGATTTGTGTATGGTCTTAATTGCATACGGTTGTTGAATTTGCATGCGCATCATTTGTGTTAAGAGGCAATGTTTGTTAGTTCCGTGGGAGCTAGTGACTTGTCCCAAACCTAGAGCGGGGTTTGAAAGCTTAGGGAATGGGTTTTTTGTGTGTTATTGGTCTAGGGAACGGACCCGGTTTAAATGTAAAAACCGAAAAATAATAACAAGTGTTGGTACCACATGGCATGAGTTGCATTGAGTCTTGCATTGAGTTTCGCATTGAGTCTCATTATATAGATTTATGTGCTATGAGATTATGTGTGATATGTGGAACTGATAAATTGGTGAATTATGGAATTATGTGTATATACTTGTGAATAGTATGATTACTTGAATAATATTGTGTTGATGAAACTTTTGAAGTGTGAGAATAATAGTGATTATGTTTGTATGCCTTAAATTATATATTATCTTGTAATTTCAATAATTATGTGAATTCTCACCCTTCTGTTGGAATGATGTTTTATACGACATCGCTCAGGTACTGAGGAGTAGAGTTGCTTCTAACACGAGGTAGCCGTTGGAGTAGCTTGAGTTGTGTCTTTATTTATTTTGGGTCGAGTCATGCTCTGATTATGTAACACCGGGGAATTTTTTGATTTCATATTTGGAGAGATATTTTATGTACTCTACTTTATTCTGTTGTTGTTATTTTGAATTATATGAAGAATTGACTTTTAAGCCTAAGTATTAAAAATGAGATGAGCATGAGACTTTTATTATGTCTATCATGATTAAAGCAAATCCGCTGCTACATGTTAATGTGAAAGTGTATGAAAAGCAGGAAGTTATTTTTATATTATTGAGCATGACAGGTGTTGTGTGATGTTTTGAAAATTTATGTGACACCCTTTTGTGAAATGCATGATAATTACTCTGATCTATTTATATTTATTCTGCGGGGTTAGAAGGGTGTTACACAAAACATCATAACAACAAAAATCTCTAAGGAGCATAATCTTCCCACAAAAGAAATAAAGACAATACCTTATATAATTCTCATCTCAAGAATGTATTGACACTATTCCTCCTTAATTTCCTCCAGTTGATCTTTCGAGTAAGTAGGACACTTGAATTTATCAAAGTACTACATAATATAACATAATATGATTTAGTTAAAACTAATTAATTAGATGAAATATCTGTTAAATATTAAAACAAATTCTAACTTATAAATCCATACCATGTTTGGAATCTCTATTTGATCCAAAAGAATAGTTTCTTTCATAAACCTCAATACGAAATAACCGCAATCTATACCATTAAGCCGACGAGGATACTACACGTATAAAAAAAATATAAATATATATCAGGATATATAATTTAACTTGTTTTATCAAGTAGCATCACTATTATAATCAAAATTGTGAAACTATACCTGCACTCTGATCCATGTAATGTTTTTTTTTTTTACTCTTTGGTACTTGAGCTTTTCGTTATGATAGGAATATTTGTATAGCTCTAAAAAAATATAAATGAATATTTAGAACAATCTCACATAAAAAATAAATATGCACACGAATGTCTAGAATAATCTCACTTATGTATCAACCATTTTCTTCATATTTGGGTATTTTGTTTGATCACCATCTAATGAATCCAGATAATATACTATATCTCTTATAAGATTAATCGCAACCAACACCCAATGTCCACTGTAAAATAAAACAAAATTTTAGATGGAAATTTTCTACACAACGTCAAAAAATGAAAATTATAATAAATGAAGTTAGAATGAAAGTCTAACCCAGTATTATATGGTAAAAGAAACAACTTTTTCGTATCTTTGTTGGCCATAAATCTACGAACTAAGTACTCTTTGATTGAATTTGGATTTTGATCAATTAGTCGTACGTAGATACAGGTGGGAGATAAGAAATATAATATTTTTATCAACTCACGCGGGCACATCAATTTGTCATACAAGAATCTTACTTCTGCTGACTTGTTGCAACTCTTGAGTGTGAATCTAAATATCATATAAGTTAAGTATTGTATAAGAGCATGAAACTTTTGATTTTGAAGGATAGAATTGACATTTTCTATGCATATATATAAATGTACATCTTTTTTTGATGCAACTGACTCATTTTGTCGTATAATCCTCTTATCTTTTGATTTGAATTTTGTAGGAGTCTAACATTATCATGTAAATAAAATGTATGTCAATGTAAGAATAACTTACATGGCTCTTAAAACATTTGAATACTCAAAGGTTCATAATGGTTTTCAACATACCTCATCATCTATAAAAATGAGATTTTACCTCCATGCAACATACAATCCTATTGCGTCTCCTACCAATGTTGCATCTGAAACATCGTCGGGTATAGGTAATAGTGCATCCCCCTCTAAAGCAATATCAATCGATACTTTCAAAAATCCAGCAGAAAGCGGTTTATGGTGAAGTAAATCTCCCAAAGTGTTATGCAATTTTCCCTTGCCAACCATGCAATAAGTCGGTGACGATAAATAGAGCTGACATGGTAAAATGCCCTAAACCAATAATAAATATGAAATTGTTAATACGTATATATGTCAATTCAAAAAATTATGCTAATTTAATTTTATAATAATATATATAATTACCTTGGGAAGTTTTTGTTGAAAATTACAATTGATACTATCTTTGTCGCTAGTATCTTTAATCCCAAACCTCGCATTTTTGACATTTCTTTATCCTTTTTCAATTCACGAACTTGAGATCTTAATTCTTACAACAATTCCATCACTTGTTTATTGCTAGAAATTTTACTCTTTGGATACTTATACAAGGATGTTGGAGTGACCCAAATCCCCTACCCCTCATATGATTGAAATACTCAGGAACATTTAATATTTGACTTAGTATGCTCCTGCAATCATGATCTTCAACTAGAGATAAAGGCTGAGATAGATTTTCCTGAAATTCATATGCATATCGAAAAACATCAGTGGAGATTAAAAAACATAAATATTATATGTTAATAAATTTTTGATTTAATTAAAGAAATAATGTTATACTCACACATTGCTAAAAAACTTGTTGAACATATTCCTTAACAACTCCATCCTTACCCACACGAGCAGCCTTCCACAAAATATGTTTTGAAATAGATGTTTCTTCACTTTTCTCCTCTTCTAACTACACATTAAGACAAATAATAAGATCAATTATAACACACGGGGAACAAGTATATCATAGCATTTATATATAATTACTATTTTTTTGCTCTAAGTGTGCATATCCCAAACACCCTTTTTTTTTGTATGGATACGCGAGTTTTGATGCTCGTTGGCAATTTATGTCACTCACTTTCTAGACAAACAAGTTTAAGTCATATCAGAACACCTATGGAACAAGTATCTAATACAATGCTCATGATAAATTAACATTACATGGAAATATATGGTTCTTCGTTTGGCTAGAAAAGTTTCTCATTCTTCAGGTGAAATCAAGTCTGCATACTTCTTTGGACGTTCTACTTCAATAAAATTTCCTTGGGTATCATTAAGAAACTTGTTTATTAAAAAAGCTCAAAACCCTCAGTGTCTTCTTTCAGCCAATTAAAGACAATATTTTTTGCATTCATCACCAATGTTAAAAGACCTCTACGCAAAAGCATACATAGAGTGTGTTATAATAAGTAATTTAAAGACATAATCGTCAACAAAAACAAATAACATCACATACGGTACCTGTTTTTCACTCCATATTTTTTCTTTATCGGGTTTCAACAATGGAGTTCTCCAATTATCACAAGTGATTGGAATTTACGAACGAACAATTGCACCAATGTAACTTGTCAACATTGGACCGTTAGGCTTAACTAGTTGGTTTGTTGCATTCCAATGTACGTTATATTTTATTCCTTTATCTCTTGCACGAATGGTCCCTTCATAATAGTTGTTCCTCGTGTAATTTCTCTTTTCACACCATGAACTGATTCATTTCCATCATTCTTAGAAGTATCATGTGAGTTTTCCTCGTTAGTAGCCATTTGACATGTAATAAAGAAAAACATAAACACAGTATAAAAATCCATAATCCATAGAATGTATTAAATGAAAAATATATAATTTTATTGAATGACAAAATATAATTTTACTAGTACCTTTTTCACTAACATCTCTTTCTTTTCTTGGTTGGAATATGATTTACTTGTATCTTAACAATGCAGACGAATGGATTGATCTAAATTCCCTCATTATGATCATTTCTAATATATGATTCATTCGCTCTAATATTCTCATCTTGATCATTTCTAAAATACGATTCATTCCCTCTAATATATGACTCATTCTCAACATCAATATCACATTTATCTATAATTTTATCATCAATTACTTTATTAGATAAAAACACTATAAACCATTTCATACTTGTTAGATCAGTGACATAGAACACTTGTTTAGCTTGAGAGGCTAAAATAAAAGGCTTATCTTTGTACCCCACCCTATTAAGATCCATTTGCAAAAATCCCGACTTATCCATTTGAATGCCACTATTTTTAACCCACTTGCAACTAAAGATAGGAATATGAAACTTCTCATAATCAAACACCCAAATGTGCTCAATAACACCAAAACATGGCAGATTTACGTATTTGAGGTTTAAGTCTTCACACTTGAAATGTGCATTGCTTCAGCTACCACAATGACACCACTATTTTGCATAGTACTTTTATCATCTTGTTCTTTGGTATAAAATGTGAATCCATTAATTATGTATGCACTATAAGAAAACACATGTAAACTTGGACCATATGCTAAACATCTCAACCTTTCTGTTATTGAAACAAGATCTAAATGAAACTTTGAATAAATATGATCCTTAAACCAGGATATAAAACTTTGATTGTGCTCTCGTACTATCCAATTTTCATTTCTATTCGAATTTAAACCTCAGAGTACATCCTTGTGTATTTCAACATACAGGTCAACCTCATCGTCATTGTGCAGAACATACAAATGTACTTTCTTCCGTTCAGCCTTTGATACTGTCACAATTTTATTTCCAGTTAAATTTTTTCCTTCTTTTTTTTCTTTTCGAAAATATGAGTTTTGAGGAGTCCAATGGATTAAACATTGGACACATATTCAGTACAAAACTCAATCGCTTCTTCGACAATGTATCGTTCAATAATACAACCCTCTGATCGACTTCGGTTTTTCACATACCCTTTTAATATTTTCATATAACATTCAATAGGGTACATCCATCTCATATAAGCTGGCCCACACAATTGTGTCCCTTTCACAAGATGAGCAACTAGATATACCATTATGTCAAAAAATAAGGGAAGAAAATACATTTCAAACTCACACAAAGTAATAACTATTTCTTTTTGCAATATTGGTAAGACCGCAGGATCACTCACCTTACTATAAATTGACCTGAAGAAAAAACACAATTTAGTTATGGCACTAGCTGTGGGTCTTTAGGGAAGACGAAGTTCAAATCGATGAAGTTTACACACATGAGCCATCTGTTATTAGATTTCGGGTACTAGAACTATGTTGGCTAGTCAGGTGGTGTATTTCATTTTTATAATGAACTGGCATCGAATAGCTTCTCGCACCTCTTCATCAATGTCAACCATCTTCTTTTCACCAACTTTTTACTTCCTTTGTGCCCATGGTTTGGAAGAAGGGTGGACGAAAAGGTGATGGCTCACAACTTTGGTGTCTATCCCAAGAATATTAGAGAGATTCCAAGAGAACAAGTCGAAATTTTTAATGAGTTGGTCGACCAGGTCACATTCTTCCTCCTTAGAATGTGAGCTTTTTCGCTCCCGTGCCAAATGTGAGGTCCTAACACTCGAGGTCTGTATTTGGAACTTCAAAAAATGGACACCAACAAGGGAAGGCTCTCCCCTCTCTGTCGCCAGGCTACTGTGGTAACACTCCTGAGGGATTTCTTGGTCTCCTCAGAAGGTACCAACTTGCTCTACAGGCAATGGATACTTTAGAACTTTGTACAAGGTGGAAATGATCACCCCAAATGCATTGATGGCGGGTCATCCACAAATGACATTTTATGGAGACCAGACATCCACAATAAGGTAACTGACATCAATCGCCTTGGCATTTATGCCCTAGACACATGTCGTCTATAGGGTCACACGACCCATTACATGTACATGCTCACCTCCTCGGGAAAGGTGATGTTAACCTCTGTTTTTCCTCACGTGACTCTAGGGAAACCATGATATATTATGATTGCTGCAAACACATACCTAGCGTATTTCGTTCGGAAGGGGCTATAGATACTTCCACAAGCGAAACCTCTAGCACGATGTTTGTGTTGAAACATAAGATATGTTTGGATTGATGGAACATAATGAAACGAAGCATAATAAAACATAACAAAGTAGAATGGAGCGGAGCATAATGGAATATAGATCCCACTCCATTGTTTGGTTATTTTTATAAAAAATTTCTTATTCAATCACATACACCAAAATTAGATGAAAAAAATAGAGAATTGGATGGAATGGGATGAAATGATTTCCATCATGATTCATTCTATTTCATCAACTATTTGCCAATCCAAAATGGAATCTCATTAGTTACAACTCCATTCCATCAATTATTTTCAAATCCAAATAATGCAATCTCATTAGTTACTACTCAATTCTATTCCATCCCATACGACCAATACAAACATACCCATAAAGTCTTGTTGGGCACATTTAAGGGGAAGTTGGAAGGAGTTAGAGTGAAAAAGCTATGACCAAGGTTAGTTTTTTCGGGGCGCTATTGTGGGCGCCACTGTACAAGTCAAAAAGTACAACTGTACATATTACCTCTGTAAGTTTAGGGAATCTTAGAGGCCTTAGTAGGGATATTCCATTGTATGGTGGTTAGGGCTGACCCACGGTGGCGAGAAACCATGTATGGTGGTATTTTGTGGTGGTTTAGAGGACCTACTCAGATGAGGTGATATACTATATATGTGAGAGTATGCTTAGGTATGAGCGTATGAAAGTTGTGGTCTGTCTAAGTTAAGTACTCCTTTCAAGTCTTAAAAGTACTTTGAAATCTTAATAATTTGTACTATAAATTCTTTTAAATCCACATAGAAAAATCAAGATTATAAACCATCTATTAAAAATTTGAAAAGTTAATAGTTAAAATACAAAGTCTATTAAAATGTATAATTTTTTTAGGAAATGCTAACGAGTGTCCCATATGTATTTTTTAAGAGATTAAAAAGATAAGTTAAATATTCTTTAAGAGACTAAAAAATAAGTTTATTATATATATATATATATATATATATATATATATATATATATATATATATATATATATATATATATATATATATATATATATATATATATATATTTTTTTTTTTTCTGATGCACACAAAATAAAAATAATTAACTTTTAAACAAATATTGTAGGTATTTAATACATCAAATATATAATATTTTTTATTTTATTTAAAATTCTTAACCAATGCCTCCAAAACACTCATTAGCATCGACCTTACTTTTTTTTATCTATTAATTTCATTTAATCATTTTTTAAAGCATTGATATCTTTTCTCAACGCAAGATTTTCTTCTTTAAATTGATCGAACACAACATTTAGCTTCTTTGATTATTTTTTATTTATATAAATAGTGATTAAACGATGTGAATTTTAATCTTAAATTAAATTAAATAGTATATGTAATCATATAACATATCTTTTTATTAATTTTTTTCTCAAATTTTTAATGTATGGATTTCGCGAAAAATTATTTACACCTAGCAAGATTCTGAACATGAAATAGGGAAAGAAACTCACCTGAAGACCAAATCTTCATCACTAAACCAACCCTTTAAGGGGTTTCTTAAAAATTCACACTAATACATGATAATAATGATATCGGCATTTTATCCTTAACCTAACTAATATAAATATTCACTAATAAAATAATAACATTATTTTCTGAGAAGGGATATTCATAATAGTTTGTTTTGGAAAACTTAATTTATTGTTATATATATATATATATTAGAATATCAAAATTAATTTTTATTTTTTATAGCATTACTCAGTTTTTTTAAACATATTTAATCTTTATATAGTATATTATCATAAAATATACTTCAAATGTATTTTCTAATTTTTTTTAAAACTAAAATTATCTAATATATAAATATTTTTTAAAACTAATTTATTTTTTCAAAAAAAGACTTCTAAAAAATAATATTTGTTTTAAAAACATAAGTTGTTTACTCATGTTCATAGTATTAAAAATTTTTTTATATAAAATTATGTCACAAAGCTTTTAAAACACATCACTCTTGAAAATTAATTTAATTAAAAAATATCTTAATGTTGTGTATCTCATATTTTATAGAATCACAATTTTTATACACAAATTATTTTGATAAATAAATTGTTTTAGACTTGCTCTTAAAAACAAACAACTCTTAATATTTTAATAACAATTTATTACAATAATTAAATTATTATTAAATATTGATTGTTTAGTTCAAATTTAAATAGTAAGTTTAGAACAATTTATATAACACAATAAAATGTGAAAAATTAGAATTCTATAAAATAGAAGATACAACATTAAAATAGTTTATTTTATCAAATTAAGATTCAAAGAGTGATGTTTTAAACAAAATATTATTTGACATGGTTTTATGCAAAAATAATTTTAATTCTAGAAAGATGAATAAACCGTTTATGCTTTTCGTTATTTTAAAATTAATATTATCTTTTAAAGATTTTATTTTGAATTTTTTTTTTAGTTTTGACCATTGACCATTGAACACAACCTTATTTAATACAAACTTTTTAATTAGAAAAAATTCAACATTCTTATAATAGATGGGAAACAAATATATTTTATAAAATAAAATACTGAATTTGATCAAATAATGATTCTTCCCTTACAAATTTTTTTATTTTTTTTTTAAAATAATTCATTGATTCTAGAATGACCTCGTCTGTTTTAACTTTAAAAAGATAAATATTTTTATTATATTTCCAAAAATAATTTTAAATATTACAATTTTGTTTTAATTTTTATTTTATAAAAAATAAAAATTAATTTTGATATTCTAATATATATATATATATATATATATATATATATATATATATATATATATATATATATATATATATATATATATATATATATATATATATATATATATATATATATATATATATATATATATATATATATATATTATTGAATATCAAAATATTGTCAAATTCACATTATTTTTAAAAAGATATATCTCAAAAATGACTTTTATGAAAAACTATTTGAAAGAGCTTCAAATTTAAGTAATTTTTAAAAAATTATAGAAAAATGATAAAATATCTAAAATAAAATTTTAAAAATAACTATTTAAGCTATTTTTCCTTTGAAGTTTTTTTAAATCCTTTGTAAAAAAATTTTTAAACAAAAATATATTACATTATTAAAATAATTTTAAATTAAACTTAAACAAACTATCCCAAAAAAATAAAAAAAGGAAAATAAACCCAAAATTAATAATTGCCTTTAATTTACTTTTCCACTTTGTACTATAAATAGTGTGACAATAATCACTCTTTTCTCACACAACACTAGTTTACACATACACTAAATTCTCAAATGGCTTCTATTTTCAACCTTCTGTCCATCACTCTCTTCCTTGCCCTAGCTTTCCAAGGTATCATACCTTTCATAGTTTGTAACACTATCATATTAATAATCTCTTCAGCTAGGGTTTTTGTTTTTATCCACTCAATCGTATTATTTTATTTTTTAGTAGTTAATTATTTGATTTATTATTTTTATTATTTTCATTATTTTGACGTTTAATTTATTGTTAACATTGTAGTTTATGGACAACAGCCTTGTAGTTTGAGTAACATTGAGGTTAAACAAACCAAAACATCAGGATCTTTGTGGAATGTTACTGTCACCAATAACTGTATTTGCACTCAATCAAATGTGAAGTTCAATACCAAAGGATTTAAGTCAAGTACACCTGTTGATCCAGCAATCTTTAGCCAAGATGGTCTTCTCATCCAAGGAGCACCATTTTATGGATTTAAATCTGCCACCTTCACCTATACTTCTCCTTCTGAGTTTAAATTTACACCAATTTCTTCCCAAGTTGCATGTTCTTAGGAATTACAATTATGTTTTATTAAACAAAAATAAAGTAGTTACAGATTGTATCAAGTTTTGAAACAACTATGAGGCGTTATATTGTAATATCAAATATATTATATATGATATTCTCTGTTCCTTTTTAAATTAGTTATATTAATTTAGTTTTTATTTACTATGATATTAAATTCTTTAAAGCATATTGTCATGTTATTTCATTTGTGTTACTATTGTAATTTTTGACATGAATATTTCCTATTTGACTCTAAGGTTATGGGTTAGAATTCATATTCTTTTTCATAACTATACATATTTGATTGTTTTTAAAAATATTTTTTTAGTATCAATTATTCTTATTTTGTTCATCAATATTATTGAAATTTAATTTTTTCTAAATTTTCTCGTTTAATTTTATGAAGTATCCTTGAAGATTCATCATTGTTTGATGAAGATATGTGATATAAGATCTCAGAAGAATTTTTGAAGAATTAACCAAAGTAGGTTTTTTAATTATTATTTATGAAAATTATTTGTGATGTTAATGAAAAACTACAAAAATTAATTATTTGTGATATTGTTAATGAATAACTATAATTGTAATACTGAAGTATTATTGAAAAAAGTTTCACAAATAAACCTTTTTTGATTATTATATCTAAACATATTTCTTAGAAACTTTGTTATAGTGAATTGTGGCCGATAAACTTTAACTGTCACGGTTACGATTCAATAAAAATAAATAAATAAATAAATGATGTTGATTAAAAATATTAAAATGTCACATTTTAGATTATATTATATTATTATAAATGAATGTTTTGTTATATATATATATATATATATATATATATATATATATATATATATATATATATATATATATATATATATATATATATATATATATATATATATATATATATATATATATATATATATATATATATATATATATATATATATATATATATATATATATATATATATATATATATATATATTTAGTTTGAAACAATAAAAGGCTTATGATTAATGTGTGTCGCGGGAGTTTCTTCATAGTTTGTTAGTAAAGATGAACTTTGGATATAAGTGGTTATCTTGGATTCTATCATTGGTTTGTAATGGTTTAATGTCACTATTGGTTAATGGTAGTGCAACAAGAGATTTAAGAGTCAATAAAGGTCTGTGTTAAGATGATCCCTTATCGCCTTTCCTTTTCATTCTTATTATGAAGGCCCTAACTTAATTGGTAAAGAAGGCGGAGAATAAAGGTTTATATAAAGGATTTAGGGTTAACTCTAATGTCTATTATAACATTACTCAGTTTGCTGATGACACTTTAATGATGGGGGAGGCTATTTGGAGTAACCTTTGGTGTATAAACGTAGTGCTTCGTGGGTTTGAATTACTTACGGGCCTTAATTGAATTTCTTCAAAAGTAGAATTGGAGGTGTAAACTTAAGTCTAGAATTTTTGGAAGCAGCTTCTTCCTTCCTGAATTGTGAGACAATGAAGATCCTGTGTATTTTTCTTGGAGTGTTCATAGGTGATAGTCCAAGGAAGTCCTACCTGTGGAAGGGAGTTATTGATTAAGTGAGGAGCAGACTTGCCGATTGGAAAGGGAGAAAGTTTCCTATTGGAGGTAGAGTAGTCCTTATTAATTCTGTCATTAATGCTCTTCTGTTATATGGCTTTTCATTCTATAAAGTTCCTGTAGGAGTTATCAAGATCCTACAGGGTATCCAAAGTAAGTTTTTGTGAGAGGATGTGAATCAAGGATGAGAATGCATTGGGTGGATAGGAACTCAATTTGTTTGCCTAAAGAGACGAGTGGTCTGGGCATTAAGGATTTAGGGTATTTCAACAAAGCCCTTCTTATGAAATGGAAATAGAGGTTGTTGAATTCAGAAGAGTGTGTGTGGAAGGGGATATTGGAGAGTAGGTATGGTAAGAAAGCGTTAGCTTTGGAAATTAATAGTTATGAAGGGATGAAAGGTAAGAGAATCGATTAAACATGATGGAGAGACCTTTTGGGTTTGTGTTACGACAATAGTACAAAAGACGATTTTTTGTTGAAAATATAAGGTGTAAGTTGGGGAATGGAGTTGGAGTGTCATTTTGGCATAATAGGTGGATTTTAGAAGTCCCTCTTAAGGAAATATTTCCAAATTTGTTATTGTATATTGTTAACTCTTGTTGTTTTATTGCTGGGTCGGGAGAATGGAGAGTGGAAGAGTGGGAATGGAACCTAAGTTTTCTTGATTTTCCCCCTGATTCAGTTATGGCTAGGGAAATGAAGGATCTAATTGATATATTGGGGGTTAGAAAAGCCAAACCGTGACTGTGTTGATATTTTTTCTTGGGAGCCAACTATACCATTATCCTCTTCTACTAATTCTTCTTTTTCAGTTGGTTCCTATTATAAGGGTTTGTCTCAAGACATATTGGGCTGTAGTGTAGGAGATGAAGTGTTAAGTGGCCTCAAGAAGATGTGGCAGAAAAGTTTACCATCTAAAGTGCCAATTTTTCTTTGGAGAGTTTTGAGGAACATGATAGCTTCGAAGGAGCTTTTGGCTAAGAGGATTATATTGGTTAGAGGGGGGGGGGATTTGAGTTGTAAATCATGTGCTTGTCCTGTGGAATACAGAAATCACATGTATTTGTATTGTGCTATTGCAGGTCCGGTTTGGAAAGATATCGAGATTTGGCTTGGTGTCAGTTTCACCAGAAGTAACAACTGTCTTGATTCCCTCTTGAATTTTTAAATAATTGTCAAAGGAGCTACGGGAAACTCGAGTGGTTTAATCGTGTGGGCATCAACAATGTGGTTTCTATGGTATGGTAGAAACTCTGTTATTTTTGACAACAAATCTAAGTCTATTGAAGATCTTATGAATTCCATTAAGTTTTTCAGCTGGAAATGCTTATATGTTGATAGATCATTTAATTGTAGTTCTTTTTATGACTGGTATACTGTTCCTATTGAGTGTTTATAGAGGAAGAAATAGTTTGGTTTGTTCTGGGTTACTGCACCCCTTGTGCAGTCTTTTAATATATCATTGCCTTCAGATTTTTTTTATTAATAAATAAATATACTATTTATGTTCTTTACATTTATAAAGAATGTGGAAGTAGTTTGTACTCAATTGAATAGTTTTTGATAAAATCAAATTGGATAATGTTTGTTAATTTTATCCAAAGAGACTAAATAAACTTTATATCTTCATGACAATATTACTCCAAGGGTCCTTTAGAATAATTAATTGTAATAGATTGGTCCTTTACGCTTTTTTTCTACAAGAAAATCCTTTAAATTACATAATGTCTACACCGTTGGTCTTTTTTAATTATTCCATTTCAAAAATGCACAACTGCTGAGATGACATACATTTGAATATTACTTGAAATAATTGAGAAAAATATTTTTCTTCATCATTAAATCCCTAGAATATATGTATCAGGACCCAAAAGAGTTCTTCTTCTACTTTCTCTAACAATTGCTTCATACGGTATATATTTGTCAAATTCATATAGCCCTAACTGTAATTCATTGATTTCGAGTGCAAGCCATGGTGAAATCGAACCAAGGTGCGCTTGTGAGGAGGAAAAGACAAAATTTTGGGAAGCTTTTTGGGGCTACAGAAACTTTGTGGTAAGTTTATTGCTATTGTCTGCTTTGTCTTATTTGATAATGCTAACTGTTAGATGTTAACATTGTGAAGGTTCAAACTGTGGCTATAAATTTTTTGAGTGGGTTGAAAAAGAGTTCAATGGCGAAGGGCAAACAGAAATTAACACTCAAAGGAGATGTTCAAAATGCGATGAAAAGGGCGCATAAATCAAAATGTTGAATAAAAAGATGAAGATCCATGAAGATGACTACTACATAAAAGAGATGATGAAGAACATGTTGAAGATGCTAATTTTTGTCACAATGTTTTTAGTTGTGATTATTGTAATGTTGATGTGCATGTTGATCCAAAAATAGTGATTATGGTTTATGTTGATGTTAGTGTTGTAAGACAAGATATTAATGTGTTGTTGTAGTAAATTTATTTAATGTGATGCTTATTTTGTGCCCAATTTTTCTGTCAAGTTTTATGTTGCCCATATTTGTTGCAGTAGGGAGATAGTTTGTGCTCATATATGTTGCACTAAAGAAGAGTGAAAGGACATATTTGTTACACTAAAGAATAGTTAAATGACATATTTGTTACATTAAAGAATAGTTAAAGGACGTATTTGTCACACTTTAAGAGATTGTATTAACTGTTGTTTAACAACTTAGTATACTATCACATTTTATGTTGCAGTAAGGACATAGTTTGTGTCCATATTTGTTACACTTTAAGAGACATTGTAGACATCATTGACTAAACATAAAAGGCTTTAATATTTTTCATTAAGTAACCAAAATACCATCCAAAATACATTAAATAACAATCCAAAATACATAGTAGACATCCAAAACATAAAGTGATGATTCAAATTACAGATTTCTAAGTCAACCATCTACACTCCAAAAAAACAAAAATACCTACATGGTCATAGTTCAGCAAAATATAACAGTCAATATTCTAATGTTGTTTTCTCTTTATAGGCAGCTTAGGTGTTGTCCTTCTTGGTGGCTGAAAAGCTACTGTTGGTACCTGAAATGATGTAGTCTCTCTTCTTAGTGATACTCTTGTTTGGAGTGTAATGGTGTGGTCCTTCTTTGCTTGAAGTCTTGTTGTTGGTTGTCTCCACATCAGTTTTTTCAACTGCTTACCAGGAAATCTTTTTCTAAATTTGTTGTACTAATGTCTTACACATAACATTTGGTTAACATCTGGCAACACTTTTTCCAATGCAGGTAACAACCCCTAAACATAGAAAAATAGTTAAACATATAGTTTATGTTGCTAAAATGTTAATGACTATGTGAATGTGATTTGTACCTTTTGTTGGTCTAGTATAAAGGTGAATTTCTTTCAAACTTGTGGATCACCTAAACCTCGAACTAGAAGATCAAGAAACTAAGCCCATGAGTCCTTAGTTTCTGCTTTAACACAGCTAATGCAATGGGTATCATTTGGTCATTAGGGTCTCTACCTATTGCTGCAAGAATCTATCCTACATAATGGCCCTTGAGAAATCACCCATCAACTCCAATTATTAGTCTACAAACTTAAAAACTTCTCTTACAAGCATCAAGACACATATATAATCGTTGAAAACTTGGCAATAATGGTTTACTTACATAGTTCTCATGTTGCTCAATTTCCTCACTTTGTGGTTCAATTGGTTACACTTTTAACTTAGTTGTGTTGTTTGGATTTGATCTAAACAACTCATGCATGTAGTCATACAACCTCAGATATTGTTCCTTGAATGGCCATTCTACATAATTAAGTTCTACCTTCCTTGTCCTATAAGCCTTCATTATACTCATATCAGTATTATATTTCTTATGAACTTTCTCACATATTAGTTTCACAGCTGGATTAACTCTAAGAGTTGAGTACAACTTTTTCCCAAGCCATTTAATGTTACACATCTTTACATTAAACTCCCTATTGCATGTGTGAGTGTCAATCAATTTTATTAGATGCCATGTATCCTTATTTGGAAATTTGGAACATAATGCAACCAATTCACACCCTTCCTTGCATCCCACTACAACCATTGTCTTATAATTCTTTATAAAGTGTAAATCTCTACCATTATTAACAACATAGTTTGCTATTGCTTCTTTAAACTCTTAATTTATTGTGAACATGGTACCCAAAACCCACTTATAGTCCAAAAGCTTCTTAGACATCACAAAAGATGGATATTTTTCCTTAATTCCTTCATCTGAGTAGTCAATACTTGAATCCTCACTAGTCTCCAACTCTTCAAATGTATAATCTAAATCTGACAGACCCATATCTACCACTTTTCCTCTATTACTTTCAACAAACCCAAAATCAATTGTATCTTCATCATTAGATTATTCATTTTCAACATACATGGCTTCTTCCACCCTTTGTTTACAAGGTCTTCCCTTTTCTTGTTGGAACTTTCCTTGGCCCCTTTTTTCTTAGGTATACCACCCTTACTTTACTTGCATCATCCACTTCTAATTCATCCACCTCTTAATCATTCTCCCCAACAACAAATCCTCCTACTCTTACTAAAACCTCATCAATTCCATCATTTAA